>WELA01004683.1:240488-258190 GCA_009602735.1 Mesotaenium endlicherianum | reverse complement strand
CCCCCCCCCCTCTTTCTTGCTTTGGCTTGCCTTGCCTCCCTGTGTCGTTTCTGAGAGATATGGGCGACAGCTGCGAGCACTTCACAGTCGTATCACACGTACGTCATGGCCTTATTCATTGCAGAGCCCATTTTGGTGCTCTGACTGCCACTAGGTAGTCAGTCTAGCAGGTGCGAGGGAGGCTCTCGACGTGCAGAGTAAGCGAGTAATGGGCTCTAGCACATGCGCACCGTGCAAGGCCTTGTTAAAGTTCACTGGGGGGGGGGCGACGTAGGTTCAAGGGAGAGTCTTGATCTGCGAGATACTGGTTTGCGGGTGTGGTTTCCGCTCGGGCTCCTTTGCTTTGGGCGCATGTATGTCTCGCTGAGTGCGTTGCCAACCACGCAAGCCATGCTTTACAGTTCTTGTTAAATGTGGTATGCGGACACAGCTTATGAGGCCAGCTAAGCTCAGGTCTGTGGGTTGTTGTTTCTGCATGTAAGTCTGAGAGTGACAAAGAGTACGGCTACCTATAGAACGTCAGATGGAGAAATGTGGGCCTTTTAGGCAGATTGGATTCACGGCGGAGCGCGTTCGGTCTCATCAGGAAGAGTATGGAAGCTGTTTAGAATATGTAACGCTCGGAATGTTGGCCATAGGTGAATGGGTGTAGGATGGACGTACGCTGCCTTGTTCTGTCGGTTATGAAGTGAGGTGTTTGTTTGTCGCTGTCACGATTGGCTTGCCTTCTGTGCTGCCACGTGCTTCTTTCCCTGCTCCGCAGTACGCTCATATATTTGTTTTGGCTCTCGTTGCTTGGAGGCTAGTGTTATAGGGTTTCGGTTTGAGGTTATTGTATTCACGAGTGGGTGCCATAGTTCAAATATTGACTCGAAAGTTTCGCGTTCGAAACGCGGCGTGGTGTGGCATGGCGCAGCAAGAAGACGGAAATGGTGAGGAAATCGCATACCGTGAGCGTGAGGAGGGCTGCGAGTCGACGGTGACGTCCTCCCCAGAGAAAGCTCTAGCTCCAATGGCCGTGTGCGTGTGGCACGACTAGGTGCCATTTTCCTTACGCCTCAAAGTCGATTATTTTTTTGTACAGTAGGAACTTCTTTCCCATGACACTCCCCCAGCCGTGGCTATTCTTTGGGAAGCAGGGCATTTGTTGCGTATGATTGTTATTACCACGTTGAGTTCTGGTCAAACTCCTTCGTAAGTTCACGGCTACACGTATGTCATGGGGCCCAATTTGGCCTGCTTGGTTTGTATGCTGCACACTTCAAACCTGTCGTTGGGAAACACCCGAAGCTTTGGGCGTGATGCATGTTGGCGAAGGCTGCCAATGACATGATGACTGAATGGTCGGCTAGTTTTACCCATCCTATATATGAGTGGAGATGTAGGGAAGCTCCAAGTGATAGTGAAAATCAAACAAAGATATAATTATGTGGACTAGTGACAGTGCAGTCAATACTTAAGGAAGTGGATAAAAAAACGAATGCTTTAAGAAGTATAAGTATGTCACATGTTGCGTGCAAAATTAGCTACTTCATGTACCCCAATGCAATTCATGAGTTGAGCATTCATAACCCCTACATTACCCCGAAAATGGTGCACTGGCGCAGAGCGAAATCTTTGACTTCCCAGCGACCTACTGGCAAATGCCTGGGAAGTGCTTGAGCCCACCCATCAGAGTCGGGACAAACTCGCCAAGTCCATTGATCGATTTTTGCAATTTCTGAATATGCTTGACTTCAGCATCACCCCTAGGCATGTACTTCTATTCTTAAAGCATTTAACTAGAGACTAGCAGGTTTCCTTGGTGCTGCTATAAAAACAAGGCAATAAAAGTTGAAACGAAGAGTGAAGGTACAAAGATTCTAGCAACCAAAGTTCCAAATTCTAGTTATAGCAGTAAAATGTAATTGTACGCATATGCTTCAATTAGCTAAGTACAAAAAGGCAACTTATATGGTGTGGTTGCATGCATACATGCCACTTTACTCACTTCATATTTGCATTTTGTCAAGGTACAAAATAATGATGTCAAGTAGCAAAGCTGGAGTAATTGCAGAATGCTTCATGCAAAAATTCATTAAGGATCATCATCGAGACTAAGAGGAAAGCAGAATGTTCTTGAATAATGGTCTTTTAAGTAGAAATTTGTCCTTGCATGCACAACTAACGCACACAGTGAAATGCCACCTGGCAACGTTATAGTTGCCAGGCCTACAAATGCCACCACCTGAATGCGACAAGCAGCAAGCCAATCAATCTGCATCGCATGCAACTCCACATCAATTCCTACACACGCACACAAACACACACGTAGCCGCAGCCCATCCCCCCCAAGTATGCCAGACCAGGGACTTGCAGCCGCAGCCAAAGGACTTCGCAGCCACCAAATCATGGGGGTGCAGCCGCTTTTGTTACTTCCTGCACCCAAAGTGCCCCTCATACCCACGAAAGCGAAGGGGGAGAGGGTTCTTGTTGCCGCCCAGACAAGCCCCAGACATGCCCCGGCACAGCCAGGCCCCTGCAGACACCAAGCCAAAAGAGGGCAGCCGCTGTCTGCGCAGCCCACAACAGCCCCTTGACAGCTCGCCGCACGCAGCAAGCACAATTTCAATAATGGGAGTGCGGACACCGTTGATGTTGGCGAGTCCTCCACTACTCAGCCCCAAACCCTGCTTTCTCTCCTCCCCCTGCAGCACGAACCTCTGCCAGCAGCAGCAGCTGCTTGCGCCGCCGGCGCACGTCCCTATGCCCCTCCTGCCCCCCCACCCTCTTGCTTCCTCTCCCCGCTTGCCTGACGTGGGCGCAAGGCGTCGCCCACTTTCTCGAGGAAAAGGGGAGCGCTTAAGTTGGCTGCACACCTGGCGCCGCCCAATCGACTGCGGCTGCACCAGCAGCGGCGCCGGGGCCAGGTGCCCGCAGCAGCAGAGCAGACACCAATCGTCTGCCAGGTGGCATCGCCAGGGTGCTCCTGATGCCGACGCTGCCGCCCTGGACAGCCCCCCGCAACGCCCGCCCAGCCCGTAGAGAGCCCGCCGCCACACACCCCCTCGTGATACCCCTCCCCCTTCCCCCCGCACGCGTGAAACCGAGAGGGGTTAGTTGCTGTTCCTTAGCAGTCCCGCACACATTCCCCTGCGCAGACCAAAGCAGAGCCCCACGCCCCGCATGCCACGCGCTCACCAGACCAGACGCTGCCAGGCGCTGTTGTTGCTGGTGCGGGGCCCCATTGCACACCACCGGGCCAGAGGCGGGTAACCCCTGCCATTGCCCCACGCCCCAGCACACAGCGCCCCCCAGAATGGAGCGGGGCAGCCCTCCGCGGAACAGCCCCTGAGCGCACTTGTGCAGCTGTCGCCCCCCCGCGCACGGCCGTGAGCACGAAGACCAGCCGCCGCACAGCGCCCTGCTCACACCACATCAGAAAGGCACAGCCGCTACCTGGGGCCCTGGGGGACAGGCGCTGCCGTTGCCAATCTTGCAGAATCGCGCACACCAAGCAGCGGCTGCCGATGCCTCGAGTGGATGGGTGAGTAGGCAAAGGAGTACACAAGGCTCTCAACTGCCGATGAACATTGTCGAGAACGGTCACACTGATGATGGCGAGCGGACATCATGGCGTGGGCACTCTGAGTGAGCTCCCGAGCTTTTCCTTTGAAATGCAACCCGAAGCCAGGCAGGGGAGGCATGAGAACGAGAGGGGCACCTGAGACAGTAGTCGCCTCGCACGCCTCCGTGGCGCAGAAGAGAAGGAAGGCGGGGAGGAGGAGGAGGGCGCGTCACGGCTGGCTGGGGCCCCCCTCCTCCTCCCCCCGCGGCTCTTTGGGCGGCAGTGCATACATGCACTGGCAGCGGACGCGCATGCGCACAGACATGCAGACACACGCGCGCATGCACACAGACATGCGCATATGCCCACGCACGGGCGCACCCACTAGCCTGCCCCTGAGCTCCCAGCACAGCCCCCGAAGAGCACCAAATGAAAGGCAGGCACCCGCTGCTGTTGCCCCCTGCACGCATTGGCGCAGAACCTTGCCGGTGCCCTTGCCCTGCCCTCCCGGACCCGCATTGCACCTAATCAAAGCTTCCCCACACAGCCGCAGCTCCGCCCCCCCCTCCCACCCACCGCACATGTCTGGAGGACGGCCAGCTGTTGTTGGTGCCCCACGCAACCACCCCCCACATAGCCTCTTGCGCATACGACGTCAGAGAGAGAGGGCAGGCGCACACACCAGTGCAGAGCCGAGCTGCCGCAGCTGTTGTCCGCCCAAACGAAGCCCATGAACAACCTCCCGCTCCACTCCCCCCCCTCTCGCTTCCTCACGTGGGACCCGCCAACGCGGCTGTCCCTTCTCTGATCTGCACGGTTGCTCGCATCTGCGAACGCAACCCCTCAATCTCACTCTGTGTGGATGTCTGTGTGCGGGAGAAGGCCGGACAGCCGGGGAGCAAGCAATCCGGCCGCCGGCTGGCGTCGACGTGCTGCAGTCCTTGGTGCAGCACGTCCTTCTCCGGCGAGTGATTTCGTCACATCACCGCAAGAGACTGGAGCCACCAATGGCAACCAATAACTGTCGGAGCGAAGCAGAGGGAGAGGCCTGAAGATGGCGGGCAGGGAAGGGGGGGACGCAGGAGGAGAAAGAGGGGCACCTCCTAGCTCCAAGCAGAGAAGCAAGGGATGGAGATGCCCACGAGCAGGGCCTGGCACGGCCTTCCCCTTCAAGCCGTGGGGCTTGGCTGCCTCGCATATCCACGCCGCACAGAGCAGCCGCCCGCTTCCGGTTCCAGCACCCACGTGCGTTGCTGGGAAGCACCCCCGCCCTTACCCCCATGCTCCACCCCCTTTGCCCCAGTGGCCGGGCCAAGCAGGCCAAGTGTCGGCGTCGCACCCGCCCGCTGCTACCCCCACACCCCAAAATGCAGCCCCGCTAGACGCCCTTCTCTCTGCACCTCTGATGGAGACGCACGCACGCACCTCCTTCCAAACAACCCTCTAACTGACAACACAGGAGGGCCAAGGGGGGGGAGGGGGGGGAGGAGGGCAGAGACCTCTCCAACGTTGAGCAGTTGGGGGCTCAGGGTGGATGTGACGTCGGCAGGCAGGCAGGCAGCTCCTGCAGCAAGTTTCCCGCCAGCCCCAGTCTGCGCAGCTGCATGCCGCCCCCGGACCTGCCTCACATGCATGCGCAGGACCGACAGCAATGGCTGCAGCAGCAAGCATGAGCATGCTGAGAGAGAGACACCAGGCGGGGCTCTGCGGACTGCAGCACTCCTCCAGCCCCCAACTCCTGAAGCACTGGGCGCCAGCAAGCACGACCTGCAGCTGCTGGAGGCCTCAGCCATCAGCTGCCACGCCCCACCCACCCAGCCCCCCATGCGCACAAGGAGCGGGGCAGAGCGGGACGAGAAAGCCTACGCGGGGGGGGGTGGGGATGCAATTTTCACCTGGGTCGAGTGCAGCAGCAGGAGGTGCCCAACTGCCGTGTGTGCACGCCCATTGCGTCCAGTCAGTGCGTCGCCACGCCCGCCGCCATCAGCACCCGCTGGCGCTGCTTGTTGCCCTGGAGTGCGCCGGAGGTGCAGGCCACGAGGGCGTGCGCCTGCTGGCGTGAATGCACGTCCACCAGCAGCACGTCTGCCAGCCGCCCGTCCTTTTTGGCCCTCCATGCGCCTGTCCCCCCCATGCCCCCCCCTACTCAACCCCCCCCCCTCCTTGCTCAACGCCCTCCTCAGGCGGTGCTGCCGATGCTGCTGCTCATCGCCCTCCCCGGTCCGCCTACCGCCCACCTCAGCTCCAAGCAGACCCGCAGCAGCCGCAGCGGCATCAGCGACGGCTGCAGGGGAAGGGAGGGCAGGGGAGGCAGTGTGCACTTGACGGCAACCTCCTCGTTGGACTGACGGTCACGAGCGCGCGCGTGGTGCAGTCCAGCACAGCAAGCCCCCCCCTCCCCTCGCCGCCGCCCCAACCCCCTCCCCCCCGCACCCCCGACATCACCTTGGCCGGGGGGGGGGCCTTGGGCAGGGGGGGGCCCTCTCTAGCTTCTTCTGCCGGAAGTCCGGAGGCAGCGGCAGCAGCAGCATAGCAGAGAAAAGAAGCGTCTGCCGCTTCTTCCCGACTCCCCCCTCCCTGCAACTGCCACTGCTAGGATGGGATGTACTCCTTGCTGTCTATACACACATGCTGCAGCAGCCGCAGCAGCGCACATCGACCCTGGGCGTTTCGTGCCAGCGCCCCTACTCCCAACCCTCCTGTCAGGAGAGCCAGGTGTTGACAGCTGTCACCCTGCATCATGCAAGAAACCAGGGGCATCATGGCAGGGCCACGCCAGCTTGCCAGCAGCCCTGGAGCTTACCATCCTGCACACCTATTGCCGCCTTCTGAAGCCGGACCCTGCAGACGTCCATTGAGAAGGGACCCTTCCTCTCTCCTGCACTAGTATCTCTCAATCACATACATACCAGCTTAAGATTTGATGGAGATTTTGCGGAACAAGCTGACGCACGCGTAATATTCCATCTCAGTCAGTAGGGGACGTGTCTAAGAAACAGGACATAATCAGTATTTATGCACAGTCAGCTTCGGCAACTTTGTGAAAGTCCCCCAGGTTACGTACCCTATAAACTTTTACAACATCTCTTCGTACTCCTCCGTCGATACCTTCTGTACGGGGTCTCCTGAGGTACAGCAGGGCGTACGGCGAGCGGAATCTCGGCAGATGTACGACAACGGAGTTTGCAGGGGTACGGATACAGAGACGGATGGGGTACGAATACAGGGACGGCAAATCACAAAACTACCCCTCCAAAGTTTGGAAACAAAAAGATCTACCCTCACTTTCAAACTAATTACAAAGTCTACCCCTCGCGCGTGTAAATGGCGTCCACGTAAGCCTTGCGCGAGTAAATCACGTGCCACACCATGCCACACGAAGTCACACGTGAATCTACCTGACACCGATTCTCTCTTTCTTTTCCAAAATGTTCCACCACCACATTTCTAACTGACCCACCTTCACAAACCAGATTGCCCCAGCCTCTTCGCAGTTTCGTCTGAGCTCAGCCGCGTCTGGTTTACTGAGCTCGACCTGCGCGCTCTCGACTCGCTTAAGAATTCTGCATGTAACCAAGCTAGTTCGATCGCTGTGAGTTGACTTAATTTTTCCGCTAGCAGTACCGGTATGATAGAGCTGCTCGCAGCTGCTCGCCACCCGATGGGAGCTCGCTAGGGCCTCCCTTGACTCCCCTCCCCTCTCTCGACCATTGTTCGCAAATTTGCGAACACACTAGCATCTCTATTTTGTACTTTTATGAAGCGCTAACAACCGTTGTTGAGTGCCTGACATATGGCGTCGTGCCTTGCTATGCATGCTAATTTATCGCCTTTCTTTGTCTAGACGCGCCTAAGTGTAGAAGCTTACATCCTGCCGCAAAGGTATTTAAAAATACCTGTGGACCAAACTTAGGCGTCGTCTGGCAGTTTGTTTCGTGAAGGTGGGTCAGTTAGAAAATTGGTTGTGGAACATTTTGGAAACGAAAGAAAGAAATGGTGTGAGAGATAGGGTCGCGTGCGAATTTGGGTGGCACGTCATTTACTCCCGTAAGGCCTACGTGGACGCCATTTACACCCGCGAGGGGTAGTTTTGTTATTAGTTTGAAAGTGAGGGTAGATTTTGTAATTTACAAACTTTGGAGGGGTAGTTTTGTAATTTTCCCGGGTACGCGAGCAAGAGATAGAGGGGGGTACGACAACGGAGATGGCGAAAATACGGGAACAAAGACGTCAGGGGTACGCGAGCAGAGATGGAAGGAGCAGAGATGGCAGGGGTACGCGACCAGAGACGTCGAGGGTACGCGGGCAGAGATGGCAGGGGTACGCGAAAAGGGACGTCGGGGGTACGCGAGCAGAGATGGCAGGGGTACGCGAGAAGAGATGGCGGGGGTACGCGAACAGAGACGTCAGGGGAACGCGAGCAGAGATGGCAGGGTCAGGGCAGGGTACGCCTGGGAGATGGCAGGGGGTACGACAACGGAGATGGCGGGTATACTGGAACAGAGACGTCAGGAGTACGCGAACAGAGACGGCAGGGGTACGCGAGCAAAGATGGCAGGCAGAGGGTACGACTAGGTACGACAATAGAGAAGGTTGGGGTACGAAAACAGAGACGGCTGGGGTACGACAGCAGAGACGACAGGGTGTACGAATACCACCACGTCTGCGGGAAAAAGTCGTAACCTGTCGTAACCAGTCGGTACAAACACCCATGCAAACACCTACCCGAGCCATGGGTCTGGAGTCAGCAAAGACCCTTCCCCGACGCGGAACTACTCGCCGTTGACTGCTTTCAAAGATGGTAAGCGGTAATACGGACAATTTTTTTTTATATGAAACAGTATGAAATGGTTCAAGCTTTATGATATATCAGAAACTATCCAAATTTGTCAAGCAATCGAGATATGGACGTTCCTTCATGTCTCTTCGTATTCACCTCTACGGAAGGTTTGAATCAGAATCTGAAAGAAAACTAGAAGGCCTGGAAAGGTCTCACCCAGCTGGGTAAACGAGAGATGTAGAAAAAGTGGGCAAAAGCAGGGAAAAGCATCTCTCAACAAGAAGAGCATGAGAGCGCAAGCGACGTCAAAGATTGAAGCGATCATCAGTGGGGTGAAGTTAGTTAGGAAGGTCAAAGTCACTAGGCGGCTGCAACTGTAAAGTGAATGTCTCGCATTTTTCTAAATCAACGAGAAAGAAGTTTTAGCCTCCGTTCATTTGGACCAGCTGGAATGCCAACTAGCGATCCGAGCAACCGAAAATTCAAGGTAGAGCTCCCCCACATTCTCTTCGTCAGTCACATTCTTTGTTCCCCTTGACCATATTCTTAATTTTTCACTTTCGTGACTTTCTCCCCACAAATGGAGAGAATGGAGAAGGCTACCTAGTCCGCTCACCTGCTATTGTATACTGGGAAAAAATTGCGAGACGTGTTAACTCGTTATCAGCTGTCGCAGCAGGTTAAAGACTGCAAACGCTTATGACATCCTTGGGGGCTGGTATATAACTCCCTATACATGATTGAAGACCTTCAAAGAGGGTCAAATATTGAAGACTAAGGGAACAGAAGAGGAGAGATTATGGAGGGCGCGCGACAAAGGCCTCTGATAGGCAAGGCACCATCAGCAGCTGCCATCAAAAGCTCAACGAGAACATCAGACACGAAGCGTGCTAACGGCTCCAGCAATAAAAGGAGCAATCCGCATGCAGCCTCAGTGGCGTATTCAAAAAAGGGAGGCTGGACGCAGAGGCGTCAGCTGGTGGCCATCACCGCTGCCGTGAAGTGGCTAGCCGTGCTGGCATCCCTGGCTGCCGCCACATGGATGGTCTACCACTTCCAGGCTGTCAGATTGCCCCTGCCTGCTGCTGCGGACGTCCCTGATTGGGAGTTTTCGGAGGTCAGGGCAAAGGAGATCATCATTGAGCTGGCAGGCCTTGGGGCCCACGAGATGGGGTCAGACATCCTTGACTACGCTGTATATGTAAGTATACAAGTATTGCTTACTACGTAAAGTATATAAATATTGCTTATTATGTAGGTATACAAGTACTGCTTATATAAGTGATGCTCAACTCTGAGTGATTGCATGCCCTTCTGCTCGAGTGCTGGTTATATGTAAAGGACTGGGGGGGCACCACCCACGAGAATGCATGTGCGCCAGCTTCTGCCTCTGCTCACCTGCTGAAGGATTTGAGTGATGGTTCATGCAATGCACGCATGTATGTATACTTATGCATGTATTTTTGTATCTATTGTCAACTGGGGCTCCACCCATGAGAATGCACGTGTGTCAGCGCGTCAGCCTTCTGCTCGCTCGCTGAGAATGTGAATGTAGTCGCATTCGCGTGCGTGTGAAGGCATGTGCGTCTGCGGACGTGCCTGTGAGTAGTTGATTGCAACCCACGATTAACATTCATTGATTCGGGATGAGTATACTTGTCACCTTCTTTTTCGCTTCAGAATACTGTCCCACTTTTAGTTGTAGACATACTAGTTCAATTTTCTGGTTGTCTCTTTGCGCACGTTTGTCAAAGGCCTTGCTTGCCGCCCATTGTCTGACCTCCCGCAACAAAAGCTGCACAGGCGATTGTTTCCACTCATATACTTATTATATTATGCCAAAAATATATATAATACATATATATGATATATATGTGTGTGATACATGTACCTTCTGCAGAAATTCCTCTCTCTTGACCCCTGCTGACCCATCCCCTTCCCCTCCTCTCCTCGGCTACCAAAGCATGCACGTCCTCAGACAGTGGATTTTCAGCTATCCTCTTTTTAAGGTGTTGCGGTTACGCTTGAGCTTCTGCTTTCCCATGTTGAGGTGGGACCAGACGAGGTGACCTCACACGAGCTGCAGCTTGCCAGGTGTCATGCGCAAGCACGCGCACACAGAATGTGCACACACCCTCACTTGCCCTCCCCCACCCAAAACGTACACCTAACATCATCGTCGCAATCGCATGCACGCTGACACAGACACACACACACCCAGAGAGAGACACGTCGTCACAAGCGTTCAATATGTAACACACATGCTGAACAACGCTCCACACGCACTTGCGCGTTTGCTGCTTCTCATCCCATCTCATTCCATCTCACCTCACCTTCATGTCATTCCATTCCACACATACATCTCATCTCCGAGCCTCGTCGTCCCTGGCCGGCCCGCCGCCCGCAGGACGTGGTGCAGAACGTGAAGCAGGCGACCAAGGAGGTGTCGCCAGATGTCGAGGTGGAGATCGACTGGCAGTACGCCAACTCGTCGCACGTCGGCCTCGACTCGGGCCTCTTCCGCGGGCGCACCATTCTGTATCACAGCCTGCACAACGTGGCCATCCGGATCTCGTCGAGGCTCAAGCTCGCCAGCAAGGCAAACGCCATCCTAGTGTCGACACATGTCGACACCACGCGCTTCACGTGGGCCCCTCCCTCCCTCTCGCCCTCTTGGCACCCCGCCTTCCCTCTCGTGTATTCCCTCCGTGGGGTGCTTACTGCTGCTCTTTATGTCTGGTTTCCCTTGGATGAGTATTTTATTTCCGAAGTATCTTTTAATTTGTATTTTTTTTGCAAAACTGCTTCATCCAGGTGTTGCTTGCTCCGGCGTGCTCACTTTGACAATGCCATTCATTTGGTCCTGAGAAAATTTATTCGCAAGACCCAAGTCCCCTCGAAGGTCTCGAGTGACAGGTTGCATTGAGTCGCTTTGCTGGAGGGAGAGGGCGTGAATGCTGCCAGCCAGATTTTTTAATAATATAAAACATTGCACGTGTCGGGAGGAGAGTTGTTTTCTGTCACTCTCTCCTTGTACTTTTGCCTCAAGAAGTTTCTGTTGTTGCTCTTATGGAGCTGCCTGGTCCGCCCTTGGGCTCTCAGTGGCCTTATGTTCTGTATGGCTCCCCCTTGGCTTCCCATGGCTTGCCTGTTTGTTTCCTCTCCCTTGAGCGGCCCCCCACATTAAGACGCAGTGCTATTTTTTTTGGCTCCAGTGTTGTGTTTCTTTTCTGAGTCTGATCGGTCTTAGCTCCATGAATGCTTCATGCTATCGCACTGTCCAGGAAGTTTGATTGAATGACACCACCCTTTGCTGTTGTGGTTTTCGCAACCTCTGGGAGCACACGTGTGGGACTTCTCTGGCCTTCATACACACACACACACACACACACACTCACACACACACACATACACACACACACACACCCCTATGCACAATCACGAATTCAAAGCTACACGGATGTGTGTAAATGTGAGTGGAGGAAACAAAGCACGTTCAGTCCTCCTGCTTCCCCCCAGCCCTCCAGCAGCCCAGTCCTTGCCCTCCATCCTCACCTTCTTCATTTCTTTCTGTCTTTCTTTCTTTCTTTCTTTCTTTCTTTCTTTCTCTTTCTGGGAGGGGGGGGGCGGGTGTGGGGGGGGATGCGCGGGGGAACAAGCGCAGGCCCGGGGCGGGCGACAGCACCAGCAACGTGGCCGTGATGGTGGAGCTGGCCCGCAGCTTGGCCGCGCGCGCCCAGAATTTCGAGAACGCGGTCATCCTGCTGCTCAACACGGGCGAGGAGGAGGGCCTCATGGGTGCCCACGCCTTTGTCACCCAGGTCCGTGTTAACGTCGCGTGATGGTGTGTGGTGGCTGGGTGGTTGATTTCATTCCAATGGTACGTTTCTTTTGTTTGGGGGAAATTGTTGTGTATCCACTTGCTTTGTGTTCATATGCTTTTTTTCCTTAGCTTCACACTTCAATGACTTGCCGATTCAATCAGCACCTTCTCTTCCGCTCTCGACGATATTCACGCGTATGTGCGTCTTCTTCGGTGTGTGTCTTTGCCACCTCTGTATTCAATAGGGATTATGAGGCTGGGCTGTTTAGTTTGTGTCCTACGTCATGCACGAAGGAGCATAGGCAAGCTCAACAGCCCCTCCTCTCCTCCCCACTGCGCAGACGTGCATGATGCATGTTCTCAGGCAGCCTGCTTCTGACAGGTGTCAGCCCGTGGGTTGCGTGTGAGCGTGTGAGCAGCACAAGTGGGCCCCCACCGTGCGGGCGGCCGTCGATCTGGAGGCCATCGGGGTGGGCGGCAGATCTGCCATCTTCCAGGTCAGCCTCGGCCTTGCTTACCAGACTAGCTTCTGTAGATATCTCCTGGAGGCCCCTGGTGCGCGTGTGCATGCGTACCGTACGCAAACGTGTGTGCTTGCACGCAAGTGCGCTAGCATATGTACGTGCGTGTCAGGGAGATAAAGGGAGAGGGGAAGATTGTACAGGACCTACGGTTCGCGTCGCTAGTTCTCCTCCCTCTTCATCCTGAATGTATTGATTTGACTGCCGGCCGGTCTCCTAAGAGCGTGTGTCGGTTTGTTGTCAATTTGTTGTGAGGGGCTGGGTGCATGTGGGTGGGCGTACGCGTGGGCGAGGGCATGACAGGCTGGGCCGACGCCGTGGCTGCTGCAGCAGTTTCAGAAGTCCGCGCCCTTCCCCGCCGCCCTCATTGCTGCACAGGTGGGTGCGCACGTGTCAACATATACGCGCGTGCCGCGCGCACGCGTGTGTGTGTGTGTGTGTGTGGGCCCGTGTGCGCGCTCGCCCTCTTGTCCTCCTCTTTTCCCTCGTGCTCTTCTTTCACCGCGGTCTTACTGAGCAGCAGTGCAGAAGTGAGCCTGGAGTGAAAAGGGTTCACCCTTTAGACTGTGTCTGTCTGTGTTCAAAGTTGCTCGAATGTGGAGAGGGAGAGCTGAGGTAGGCACTTGCCGCTCTGTTCTTAGGGACTTTTACTTGGCAAGGGAGACTTAGGTCCTCTTAAGTTGTTCAGTGCCTATTTGAGGTTCTTGAAAATAACATCCCTCGGACGCCTCTTATGTTGGCTTTTTTTATCCCTTCCCCCCCCCCCCCCAAGGAAAAAAGTCACACACTTCCCATTGTTGAAAGAGCTCAATTTGCCCAGTTGGGGAGGAGAAAGGGGGGGGCTAAAGGTAAGGGTCTTCCACATTGTATTTCTTTCACCATACACTTAGTAGTTCTGGATGGAGGTGAGAGATGTAGGAAAAACTGAAGAATAGCAAAAAAATAAAAATAAAATAAAATGAAGGCTTGCTGAGAAGGTCACAGGGGAGCACAAGTTACAGCCGCAAAGACAGCCACTATTGGATGGGAGTGGTTGGGAAAGCGTAAGCGTAAAGCATTCTTCTACAGCTAAGACAGTAAGAAAATTTTTGGCTGGCCCTGCCATACGTCCATGGAGAACTCACCCATTTGACTCCAATCAACGACGCGCTCCACCACGCCGAGAACGTGAAGCGAAGTTTGTCGATCTGAGACAGCAATGGATGCAGTCAACTTCTGTAGAGCTTTGACACCTTACCGATAATGTATGAAGTGTAGTACTGAAACATATTCACAGCTGTCGATGTTGAAAGTCAAGTGTGTTCTGCGATTGGAAGGTGGAGGATTCTCAAGCGCTAGGAGCAACTGACACCTCCGACTTTGTCAACAATTGATTGAAAGGTTTATGCAGTTCATGTGTACGCGTGCTATTGATGTGTGTGTGTGTGTGTGTGTGTGCGCACGCGCGCGCGCGCTGACGTTCTCTTTCTCTCTGCTGCTTCAAACTTCTGTGCCCTACGCGTGCCCCAGCCTGTGACCTTTCACATTCCCCTTTTAGGGCTCATCACTTTATACGAGTTTTTGAAGAAGATAACCGTTCAGCACAAATGACATGAAATGGAAGACGCTCTCTCAATTATAGTCTGCTGATTCAGGGTTCAAATGAGCAGGCAGTCAAACTCTTGCTTACGCAATCACCCCTGCCAACTCATTTTTGGCTGCCGGTGCTTGGATCAGCATTAGCATGGCAGTTTAGGGTTGGAGGTTTAGGATCGTTCCGGGTGTGCAGAGTGGTTTCGAACATGTCACATATGTCTTATATGTCACATAGTATATGTCACACGATTGTACCCTGGTAAACAAGGCTATCGTGTCACAGCTCAATGATGCGACACCCTGTTGTCACTCACGCCGGTGCGACGCAATCGAGCGGCGGTGCGTGCAGGACGTGTTCACGTCGGGCGTGGTCTCCTCCGCCACGGACTTCCAGGTGTTCCGCGAAGTGGGAGGCCTCCCTGGCCTTGACTTCGCCTTCATGGAGAGCACGGGCGTCTACCACACCAAGGTCCTAGCACTGCACCCCCCCTCCTAGCACTGACCCCACGTCACCCACTGCCTGCATCCTTGCTTGCCTGCGTGCCTGCATATGCTTGCGCTTGTCAGTGCTCTGCGTAGGTGCGTGCGCACACTCATGCGCGTACGCACATGCATGTCTCCTTGTCTGTGTACGCGCACATCAACGTGTCTGCTGTGTCACGTGGGAGTCCTCTGTGAGCAGAGGGCTGTAGGTGTGTTCGCTGCGTAAGCTGAATAAGCTCTCTCTTTTTTTTAACCTTCTCTTTTAAGAGATGAATCTGGGGCGTTGCATGAAGACAAGTGGGCTTAGTGTTCTTGTTGCGCAGTTTGACGACATGAATCAGCTCCGCAACGGATCGCTGCAGCACCTGGGCGAGAACATGCTCGCTTTTCTCCGCGCAGTCGCCGCGTCGCCGGAGCTGGCCGACCAGGTGGTGACACCCGGCGAGCCTCCCGAGGTGCCAGCTGGCGGCGGTCCCGTGTACTTTGACATCCTCGTGAGTCATCGCATCAAGGAGCTCATCCCGTACACTTGGCACTGAGATTTGATTCCAAGTTTGAGAAGCTTGAGATTTCGGACACAAAATTCGAGTTGAGCCTTTGCAGTCCCTTCCGAAACGCCCTTTCTGGTTTTTTGTCTTTGGGGACTTAATTTGCTTGGAGCCTGGGGGCTTGATCCAGTTTCATGCGAGGGGACCGTCGGGGATGTTCTGATGCGATCAAGCGAGAGGAGAGCGCTACACAATGCTGGAGGCGAGAGAGGAAAAAGCGGGAAGCAGACCGAAGAATGCTGCTGCTGCTGCTGCTGCTCTCTCTCTCTCTCTCTCTCTCTCTCTCTCTCTCTCTCTCTCTCTCTCTCTCTATCTATCTATCTATCTATCTCGCTGTGTGTGTGTGTGTGTGTGTGTTTGTGTGTGAGAGAGAGAGGGAGAGGGAGTGGGAGGGACAAACACTCACAAATGTGTGTTCGAGCAGTGGACACTGGTGGTGCTCTATATTTGTCTGTTGGGTGACCGCCATCCTGACAACCTTCAAACATTTGAGATTCTGGTCTGTTCACAGTTACCTCCTTGTTAATTACTGTATTCTTCTTACAGCTCTGCATACATGTTTGTTGCATCTGCTTTTGGCTGTCAAGAACAAACAGAAATGTAACACATTCATACACATACATAATGCAGTTATAACACAGATCTCCAGGGCGAAGATGGAACTTCGATGTATAACTCGGATCTATATCGCAGATATAAAACAGATATATAATACAGATCTATAACAAAGATATAACACAGCTATATAACGCATATATAAGACAGATATATAACACGTGCATGTGCATGCGCGTGTACCTCTGGCAGGGGCGATACATGGTGGTCATCCCCGGGGCCGTCGCCAACCTCTTCTACAAGACCATCCTCATTCAGTGCTTCATTCTTTTTCTGCCCCAATTTGCGACCAAGGGCGCGGCCGCCGTCGTGTCGCTCCTGTATGCCCTCCTTACCCTCGCCCTCACTTTCTCGGCTGCCCTTTTATCTGCCCTGAGCGTCGCGTTTCTGCTGCCCAAAATCAGCTACTACCCAGCCCCCTACATTGCCCACCCCTGGCTGGCGGGGCTTCTTTTCGGCTGCCCAGCTTTGGCGGGCGCCCTCGTCGGCCACGCCCTAGGCAGGAAACTTCTCCTCGGGCACACGAGGAAGCTCATCACCCGCACCGCCATCCAGCTCGTCACGGGGCGCCAAGTGGCAAACCTCGCTGCCTCCAGCACATCGGCTGCTCACGTATCCGCGGTCAACATGGAGGCTGTAGCTGAGGACAGCCAATGGGAGACCGACAGGTGGCTCTACAAGGCGGCTGTGATCCAGTTTGTCTTGCTTGGGACAGCTGGCACGTACTTTCAGATGGGGACGACATACCTCGCCTTTGCCTGGTTCATGCTCCCCGCCGTCGCCTGTGAGAGCTTACCCCAACCCTAACTGCAAATCACAACCTCTAGCCCAGCCCTAGTCCCAATCCTAAAATATTGCACCCTCCCTTTTAGTGCGCAACGTGCAACAGGCTCAAGTCCAACCAAGTCCCACACCCACTCCCACATCCACTCCCACTCCTACTCCCACTCTTACTCCCACTCCTACTCCGGATCTCTACAATTACAGGATGAAGGCCTGATCTAATGTGGGCCCCCGGTGTTGGCCCAACCAGAAGCTGGTGTTATCCTTCTTATATCTCGCCTGGGACTTTGACTGTGCATAGGTGTCGGTCCGGGATCCTGTGGCGTGCTCCTTGTGTTCGAGCTCGTGAATGCAAAAGTGGAGGGCTAGCGGGACCCCCCTCACAAGCTTGACCGCACATTCTGTCTCGCCCGGCCCCTTCTTTACCCTCGACCTCAGAGAATGCTTGTCCAGCTTGTCATTTCGTATAGAAGTACTAAACGGGTACTACTGTGGGCATCACTCTCTCTCCTCCTTTGGAGTTTGTGCATGAGCCCCCCGCCTCGCCTCACGTTCTGCCGCCCCGCCTCCTTCCTCACGTTCTCATGCTTTCGGAACATGTACACCACCAACTTCAATGTTGAATGCTAAGAAGAAGGGGGAGGGGAAGGGAAGAAAAGTCGTGAAGTTTTTATGTTCCGATTCGAATGCCTCCACAATTTGTTCCTGACTCACCACTCTCATGCTCCTCAAATCCTCAAGAAAGAGAACCCATATCTCTCTCAAAAAACAAAGGAAAAAAGGCATAATGAAATAAAACATGAATAAACGTGGCGTGTGGCGCAGACTCCACGATGGAGGCGCAATACTCCAAGACGCCCAAGCTTGCGCCGCTCAAGTGGACAACTGTCGCCATTGGGTTGGCCGGGCCGCTGCTGCTGGCGGCGGAGCCCCTCATCCGCCTGCCCGCCTTCATGATCGGGTCGCTCGTCAGATTTGACAAGTACTACACCCTGCCCCATGCCTTTGCGTCCCCCCCTCCCCGCAA
>WELA01004683.1:205382-219845 GCA_009602735.1 Mesotaenium endlicherianum | reverse complement strand
GGGGGGCGAGAGGAGGGGAAGGAATGGGGGGGAGGAGGAGGAGGATGAGGAGGGGTCTATTTTCTCTTCATGTATTGCAAATGTAGGAGTGGAAGGTGGGTGCAGGTCGGTTGGGGGGGAGTGGAAGGAGAGTAAGATCAAGCTTTATTCCTGCTGCCAAGAGTGTTTCAGTCGGTTGTGTATGTAACATGCATCGTTGTTGCACAAAGGTGAGGGTTTTAACTTACGAGCTGAGTGCCGAGTTCTTTGGCAGCTGCAACATAGGCGGGACTAGCACCTGCTCTACTCCCGCAGTACACACATACATTACGAAGTTTTGTGTCCGCAGCAGCTACTGTCGAGTCATGAACAGTACTGGCTGCAGTAGTGGGGGCCATTTGGTCGCTCGTCAGATCGACTTCGAGCGAATTCATAAGCTAGACCCTCGCGGATGGAGAGGAGAAAGTGTAATCTGTAGTGGTTTCAGGTTACTTGCAAAACACAATATTACCATGCGCTAGTATACTAGTAAAACGGGAGCAGGCGTGCATTGGTCATGACCGTCTTCCGCAGAAGGGGGACACTGTTATAAGTGGGCACTAGCGCCTGATGTGAACTTTAAGCAAGCTATGGCAGAGGCATTGCAGACATTTCGCACGCTTAACAAAGAGTTGCACTCCGTAAGCATGAGTTGCACTCCGTAAGCATGCATTGCACTGTTGCTCCTCGATTGCCATGCAAATTGTGTAGAGGTTTTTCTCAGTATGTATATTTGATGTATATCGTCGTTCCCTCTAGCTGTGAGTTGACTCATTTACGTATTCCTTGTTAGTCCACCTTTCGTCACCCTGTCATGACTGCTTATACTGGTATTGGACAATACTGAAGTAAATGTGCACTTCTTTGGTAGCGTGTACGGTTTGAATTTGAAATTTTGCACCCATGCTATTTGACTCTCCGTCTTGTACGAAACATAATCGGTTGACTTGTGGGTGTAGCCGATTACTGGAGCCTGACTGAGCCTGACTGGTGCTCTCGGCACTGCTCGGCACCATCGCCGTAGTGTCGATGGACGGTTTTCATTTGGTTTCATGCAGCTTTAATGCATCGATCGCATGCGATGCATTGCTGTCATAAAGAGCCAGCATCTCTCTTATAACTCGATAACAAGGGCACTTTTGTGCAGTGGGTGAAGCAATTTTCATCATGTCGCGCGCTCTACAGCAGATTGCACCTTTGGTGCGGAGATCAATCAACCCCGTGGGAAAGAATGCAGTCCCTAGACGTAACATGTCGTCCGGGCATGCCCATGATGATGTTGGTACGTGAACTGGACATCTGTGACTCCCTTTATAGTAGGCTTATAAGGGGGATAGATGGAAGAAATTTTGCCCATGTCCGTTTTCGTTGATAAACGTCTACACCCATGAACATGGTTAGCCAACTTTGGCCGGGTTCCTCCTCCTATCCCTCTGCCCTCTCCTCTCAAGGAAGATGCGGTAGAAGGTGTGACACTGTGAAGGAAGGCGTGACCAACAGAAAATGGAACTTCATGAAAGAATGAAGCCATTGCCTGTCTGGATTTTTTACAACATCATGAATGCATCCACTACGTCAGAGTTTTATTCGAGCTTTAAGGCCACTTCAGTGTAAATGGAAGCCCCGGCTATGCTTGGCCTTGATATGATCTCCAGATATTGCTTCTCTGATGTTCATGTGCCTTAAGAGCCAAGATATCATTTTGTGCGATAGAACTTGCTGAGTTTTATTTGTGCTGAAATACAGCCACTTACTCAAATGCGTCCTATAGTCTCCTGAAGTGGGTCCTCCGCATCATCTTTGGTACTTGACTGCGTTTGTCTCAAGGAGATATTTGGTGTGCTTTGCAGAGGAAACGATGAAGTGGAAGAATGTGACTGCCGTTGCATATGTCGCCTGCCTGGCTTTGGGCATCTATCAGTTTTCTGGAGGGCACCATGAAGTTCACCACGAACCACCTGTCAGCTTCTTTCCACCCTTTGCTGCTCCCTCCTTGATGTATCGCGTTGTCTTGCCCTACAACCTTTTCACATTGTGCTACTCTACTAAACCTCTCTCACATCTGGACTCAGAAGCTCTCTCCACAGTAGGAGGTTAGGGTTCAGAGGCATGAACTGGCTCACTGTTGACCTTCACTCTGGTCCTGGTTGTAATTTGACTGTCTAGTCTGTGGAGTCAACTATTTTGAGTAGGTCTGGAGCTAAAATGGAAGTATGGATGTTTGGTCAGCTGAGAGGCAAGGCAATACTGATTAGTTCCTCATAAGGACAGAAATGGCTGCTGAGTATGTTTCTTCCTATCTCCCTTTTTGAACGATCATGTAGACTACTAGCCCGAGAAACCATCTGCTGGTTGCTGCTTACCCTGTACGTAATACAAAAGCACTAGTAACAAGCGAGTGGCGGTCATCTTCTGAATTGCGTCGATGCATTGTATAATGTTGAACGCTTTCATCTGTAAAATCTTGTATAAGCCCACACTTTTTGCAGAGACCCCTTTAAATAGGTCCAGAAAACGGTCCGCTTTCACCTATTCGTGATTTGCAAGTCAGAAATTGGGAATGTCGCAGTTTTTTAAGGGTAGACCTGTCTTGTTCGGGTTTGCAAGTGATCCATGTGTCCCTGTTTGTGTGCAGCCCTACCCTTACCTTTCTGTGCGCAACAAGGAGTTTCCTTGGGGTAATCCTTTGCACGACCTCTCGCTACTTTCTCCTGTATTTTCATTGCAAGACCTTCAGGTTTAATTAAGAGTTTCACCACAAGTTTTTGCGTAGTAGGGCATGTAGTAATAACCGGGCAGACTGAGCCCTTTGTTGACAGATGTGAAGGTAGAGCCAGTGGATATGGAAGAGAAGCAGCTGGCTATAAGGGATTTATTGGTCTAGACAAATGTTGCGTGTTGTTTGAAGAGGGAGAGAAGGGGAGTGATAAGTCTACAGTCAAGATGTACCTAAGAAGGTGGAATCCTTTACCTGGGCAGTGAGTGTATGGGGCAGCGAGAGGGTGCATGGATTCCTCGGTCCTTGTTGGGGCGGCCAGTTTTCATGACGCCAGTCATGGAGGAAGCTTGTCAAACTATGCGGGATGTGGCTTTCAGTATATGAAGACTTACACAGGAGCCTTGTGAATGGCAGGACCGTGTGGGCTCTTTGAGACTGACTGCAAGAATGCGCGCAAGGATGGTTGACGACGTCGTAAATCTTCAGTAGCTTTTTCAGGCAATCCATTTGATTTCTTTTTATCATGTTTCATAGTTTTAGGCATCATTGACTGATGAAAGGGGTGTCATACTCGTGACTAAACTGACTCAGGTATTACTGTGTATTCATCATGGGACAATTGTGCTCTTGCTTACATAATCATATCATGATCAGCTGTCTGACTGCACGGGCGTCGCCTTGAGTGTATGTAGGCTTGCAATTGCATCTGGTGTGTTCTTGATCATGGTAATAAGGATTAGTTTCACCTGCGCAGCTCTAGATGTCAAAATTCTGACCCAACTGTGACACCAACCTCAACAATGGCAAATTGTCTTCTCTGCTGCAAGAGATACGTGGCAGTAGGGCATGTCTCAAAGCAGTGGGTGACCAGTACATCTATCACACATGCTGAGGCAGAGTCAGATTGTATAGTGGATGTCTATGTAAGATATGTAGATCAAGCATCGTCCTCAAGTCTGCTGCACAATCATAGTGCGCCCCCGCAACCATTGATGTAGACCTAGCTAGCTAGAGTGGCCCAAAACGTTCCTACGTCTTGCAGCTTTTGTTCGTGTATAACTTTGACCTAGAATATCAAGCAAGCAAACAGTCAAGGTGTGAATCGTTATGAGCTAATTACCAACACCTTATATGCAATTGGTAACATTGATATTACACACTAGTTACTATAATGTTGACGTTGGCTAAACAAGCACACTACCATCAAGAAGGCCTTCAGAAAGAAGGCACAGGCTGCTATTGAACACACTGTATTTGAGCTCCAAGTAGTCTTTTGCAGACAAGTGCTGCAAAATCGAGCGTAATCCGTGAAATGAAACGACCATTATACGAGCCATTGCCCTACCAAAATTCTTAAAGAATCATGTGGACATAACGAGCAAGTGGGAGAAACAAGAGCTGCCTAAAATAATAACATAGAGTACATACACTGACTGCCTCTAGTTTCAAAGTTGCAACAAAAATTGGTATTGTCACAATATTCATGTGCTTCTCTAGTAGACCTTCACCCAATTTTCTGACGAAGATGAATTCAATCAAAAAAAATGACTAGCAACCAAGAATGTCAAGCCAATGTCCATCTGAAATACACGATTGCTAAGCCACAGGCACCTTTGTATGATCGGTTCATATATACACCAAAAGAACTGTGCAAACATGCAGTGGCAAAAGCAGAATTAAGTAAAAACAAGCATTCAGAGGTTACATATGGAATAAGGACAGTGATTTTATTGGAGAAGCGCAAAATAATTGCACTCGCAAAAAATAGGTGCTCAGGTAGAGCCAAAATTGAACCTACATGGAGGAAGACCTCCAAGAGTGTCTCTATACATAGTGCAAAATTTGGCTTAAAAAACCAGTAAGATGCATAATGCACTAACTACCTACCGGTCGATGGAAAACTCAGCTTAACTACATGAGAAAAGCATAGTGAAAATCTCTACCTTATGAGAGCCGAATAATTACGTACTACGAGAGAATAAGACTAAAATTATTATTTAGTGGTTGCAGAAACAGAAATAACGGTGACTCAAGGCTACGATGGAGAAAGGAAAGATGGAATCACTTTTTCCCTTCTTTGGAATAGAGGGGAGAGAGTAAGAAAGACACAAGCTACAAACTTCCTACCGAAGCCCAAGCAGAGTGCATTGATATAATACAAACATCAGCCAGTCAATCACATATCAAACAACCATACAAGGTTGTCACCGCACACTAATAACCACTCAATGTGCCAAGTCAACTGGCAGCACACTCAGAAAATCAGAACCGTCGCCAGAAGCGCCGAAAAGGAGCAGGTCGTCGAGGTCAGCCATGAATGTCGCATCCTCCATGCCTCCAAATAAGTCACTGTTCTCAGGCCGGAATGGGTCGAACGCATCATTATCTTCGACATCCTGGTCCAAAGTGTCGTTCGCATTGGCAGATGAACCCTCAGGCCGTCTCAGCATCCACAGGTGGGGCTCTCCAAGCAGCTCACTGTCGTCAATTTCGCCCATGTCAGGCGAATCAAGGCCACACATCTCCTCCGCGCTGAGACCTGCCTGAGATGACACGTGACGCTCGCGGCCACCACACAAGAGCTCCTGGTCTGCCACAGACGTAGCACAGCTCAAGATCTTGGCAGACATGGTGCTGGGGCTGCGGGCCTTCTTTGCTCTCTTTCCCTTCTTCATAGCAGGAGATGCATGCCCGGCAGCAGCACCCGACGTGCAGAGAAAGAGGTCTTCCTCCAGCTCTCCGGTAGTTGCAGCTGCCTCCATGCACTCAGCATTTCGCTTCTCCTTCGTCTCACAGCTCTTGGGGGCACAATCGACTGCTGTTAAAAGCTCCCTCTTCACAGCAACCGGGTTGGTCAGCTTGGGCTTCAGCTCCGTCACCATCGTCAGATCAGATGCTGAATCTGACGCTGCCAGAGGTGCAGCTGTGTTAGCCGACAACAGTTCAGGCCTTGAGTCAACCTTCTGGTTCGTCAGGTCGCCTCTGCCCTCCCCCTTCAGGTCAAGCTTGGCCTCAATAGCAGGACTGCAGAGTGGGGCAACCTCTCCCTCCGCCAGGGGGAAGTTTGTCTTCGCGGCTGACCCCCTGATAGCTCTTGCTGCTGCATCATAAGCCTTGGCTGCTGTCTCTGCGTCATCGTAGGTGCCCAGCCACACCCTAACACCTCTTGTGGGATCCCTGATCTCGGCCGCCCATTTGCCCCAAGGCCTCTGCCTGACACCTCTGTAAGCACAACTGCTCACCCTGCCTGTTCCAGGGGGCTTCCCACCAGTGGCAGACCCCACAGCAAGTGGCTTGCCATCAGCTCCAACAGGCTTCTCCTTCTTCGACACAATGGTGCTGGCAGTCTTCTTTGCTGTGGTGGGCTTTAGGGGGCTATCCTTCTTTACCTTGGCTGAGCCCGGCAGCTTCTTCCCCGACATATGACAGCTGATAGGTCCTCGAGCCGACGAGGGGAATCTGGAGTAATCCCTACCAGAAGTGGAGGGGATAGAAATGATAGGCTGGTCATCATCATCATCGGAGTCGTCGTCAGCGTTGTCACACAGCTGACTGGAAGCATACCTGTCAGAATCTCCTTCAGAACTGAGTGTGACCAAGGGTGCTGTTACATGGGTCGGCTTCAAGGACAAATCTGAAGGCACTGACTTGCGGAAGGTACTGGGATGGGGAGCATTTGACCTAGGAGGAGACTGGGGACGATGATAGGGAGTGGGAATTCCAGGGGATGCTGCTGCTGTATTGCCCCAACGTCTGGAAGCGAGGCAAGCTTTGGGGAACGAGAACTCATCATCAGATGAGTCATCAGTAGCATCAGGATCTGTCTTCAGCACCAGGGCCTGGCCCCCTCGGATACAAACTTTGATCTTAGAATCTGTTGACCGTTGAGTTGCCTTGCCAGGGTGCTTGCTGTAATACCCAAGCTCATCATCAGATGAAAACACTACAGGAATATTCTCTGTGCCATAATAGGGTGGAGGAGCACCCCACCCATAATGATCCTCTGCATATAGCTGGGGGCCTGGCATGTTGCTCTTAACCCAGCTTGACTCCTGAGAAGGATATCTGAAATGAAAGGGAGAAACTGCACTGCAGAAGAGACAGGCAGGAAAAAGGGGTGTCAGAGATGTATAAAACAACAAAGAAAAGGACAGGGGGCTAACACAAACAAATAGATCGTAGGGGGAACTGACAACGTAAACAACATAATATCCACGACCAATTTCAAAGATTGTGTTCATTATATATGACGGTGTGTAGGTGTGTACTCGGGGATTTCTGATTTGAAGTTAACCTCAATCAACGCAGGCAACACACACAGAATATCATCGCCAAAAGGCTCCTCTCCAGCTAACAGAAGTAACAAACGTGCACGGCACTGGTGCTCCCAAGCTTGACGTCACATCAAACACTCTATGAAGTCCAAAAAGCTCCCAGAAAGCGAACAAAGTAGAACCAGGCCATCTGACCCCATTTAGAAATACAATCCAGTGAGAAGCCATCAAGAGCGGCAGTAGCAGAAGCTTACGTCAAAGTATATTTCGATCGCCCAACAAGTGGTTGAAACACAGAAGCTAACTCGATGGATGTCTGGTATGAGATGGCAGCAAGTATGAAACTGTCCGGATTGTATCCTTGACAACCTTGAGTCGTCAGAGAGAATTGCCTGTGCTTCAGCTTCAGGAACGAGATGAAGAGATAAGTTTAGGCAAGGCGTTGTGAGAAACTAATGAATGCCGTGCGCTATATGTACGATGGTGAAAGCAGATTTGCAGTCCTGGCTTGCCTGAGGTCGGGCTTCTACTACGCGGCAGTGATCCACCCTGGGTCGCCCTCGATGGATTGTGCAAATACAATGTTGAATCATAAATAATCTTGGGTTAGATCTAGAAATTTGAGATTGTACCAAGCTGGATGGCCCCGCTAGGGCTAGGAAGGAAGCGCAACTGCTCTCTCGTGGTCCCCCCTCCTCTAGCTTTCAACACCTACGCGGCCTTGCACCAAGCAAAAGGGCCTACATGAGCCGTCCTTCTGTCACGTAAGTAGCCGGGTACCCGCCCGACAGGGTAATGTGGAAGAGACAAATCTACTCGTGTTAGAAATATACAGGACTAGGCGGCCACATCCCGTAAAATGCTCGGTACAAGTAAAATAATCTTCCACGAGGAAGAGCTATGATTCAAGGCAACTCGGGATATCTACCCTCTTGTAGGTGTCCCTAGGCTGCTCAACTCCAATTCAGACAGGTCCAACTGGTCCTGCGCCTCAATCCATATCAATTTTCGACATTTGGTTCCCTATCATTGATAATGCTCGATTCTGGAGGTCGAGATTAATCTGGCTGCGACCTTCTGCGTTTCAAGGCATAATCTCATTGGTCACAGGTGCAGCTCTTCTACTTCGTTTGGCGCAGGCCCCATACAGGCTGGCTACGTTAGGCTTCTTTACACGTCTCTCTGACTGGCCTTTGGAGGTCCCTTGATTTCATATTTATCGATAGTGCAAGTAATCCTGGTTATCCACGTGGTGATGTCTGGAGAGTAAGGTCAGATTTTTTGAGTCCCAGAATCTGCATATATGCGGTCGCTCTTTGGCTGGATTGAATGAGACAAAAAAGATGTCCAAAAATATCAGGACGTAATTTGGATGCAGTACGGGTGAGCGTCTGCGAGTGCCTGCAACTCGCGCGTGTCCCAGTCTCCAGAGAAGAGTCCGGCCAGACTCCAGCTCCAGAGACCAGCCATAGTTGGTCATAGTGAGCCATAGTGAGCCAAACTCCACAAATGCAATCACCATTGTGCGGTGGGCCTCTTCCAAGTCCCAAGCTTTCAAGTTCCAACTACCAAGGTCCAAGCAGAGGGGCCCAGGTGATGGCCACTCGGGGAAGGTGACAACCTAATTTGAAGGGTGACCGCTGAATAGTAATCGTCCATCGCTCGCTACTCTTGCCATGCTTGCCGCTCTTCGCGTTATCGTGGGGATTTGGGGTATGTACCACTGTGTACCACAGTTGTCCCGGCAGCATGCTCCACTTTGCTCCACTTTCATGTTCGGCTACTGAACAGCACAAGCTTGGCGGTCGACACACTTGAACCCGACAAGATTACAAGGCGAGCTGTGCCCTGGTGTGGCTGCTGCCACTTTGGAGGTGGAAAGCAGTGGAAAGTGCTCTCGACTGCTCTCAACCACTCTCGAGTCTCAACTCCGCTCAGGATGGAATGGACAGGGTGAAGTCCACCAAGGTCCACTAAGGTCCGCAGCCCGCTCGAACTCCGTCCTGCCCCTGCCGTACATCTCAGGTAAGCGCAAGTGGCAGGTCGGGCAAACTCACCTCGCAGACTTCGACATCAAATGTGATCCATGATGTAATGCAGTGTGATGCATGCTATCATCTATGTAGTCATCGTACCATGATGCACAATGCACATCCAGCATACAATATACACAGACTCATCCTCCTTCGGAAAAGCAGGTCGAAGCCAGTCGAAGCAGGTCAAAACGACAACCGGGGTGGAGGAGATCTTTGAATAGACAGGTAACGCGCGTGTGAGGATCGGTCCGCAACCATGCTCTACTTCACTCTCAACTGCTGCCTTCGCTCGCAATTGCCGGTCACAGCCGGTCACTTCTTTTCGGCTAGAAAGAAATTGGTCCAGAGCGGAAAAGGACCAATTTGGACTGCATCGTGCTCACACGCGATAGCCTTTGTTTGTCACGCTAATGAAACCGACGGTTGAATTAGCTCGTGTTATACATCCACGGACCATAATGCATGTTCTTTCAAAGACAGAAAGGCCGAGCTCCTGCAAGTTCGGCTACGGCGCATGTTACCGGCAGCTAGGAACAGAGAAGATATCCAACTTTTGGCCGCATCTGCCGAGCTTCGACCAAAATCTAGACTGTACTTGCAAGAGTTGCCAATATTGTTTCTTCTCACGGTGACCGGCCTAGTATGATATCAAGATGTGACGCCCAGGCTTCTATACGAAGTTTGCTGCTTAGCATTCTCATCATATAACGTTATCACTGGATTCCGTAACCGTTCTTGGCGCGTACTGGCAAAGAGTTACACCGATTAGGGTAGGCGGCGCCAAAGAAAGTACCAGCTGCACTGTAGATGGTTGGCGAATGGACACCGCCAAGGGGCATATTGAGCATACCCATAACCATACCACGGTCTACCATCCGGGCTGCCATTTGGCTCCCTTTTTTCCTGACTACTGAGAGGAGGTGTTCACACATGAAATCGACTTGAGCAGAAGGCGACCAAGTTCCCTTCTAGAGGGCTGACTTCACACACCCATTCAAAACTCCACGAATTTTGCTGCATCTTTGACTGTATATGAAGTGCGATGAGAATTACTTTTATGTCAGCCACCTCTCGCATAGAAAATAAATCTACTCTCAACCAAAAAAAAGGGCGCGGCTTACCCTATTGCATTTCTCACATTATCAACCTTTGCCACAGAACGCACATCAATCTTGCATCTCCTCACGAATTCCCTTTATATGAATGCATGTCATGGGACTACGCTGCAACCTCTTCCAGCACTGGCAACTAGACTTCAGAAGCCTAAAGTGTCACGGCGGACAAGAGCTTCTCATAAACCTCTCGAGAAGTCAGATCCTCTACCTGCAACAATCAAGACAAGGTCAATGAAAAACGTACGCGAGTTTGTTTGCTTCACAACAGGGGCCAGGAAACTGCCAAAGCACACCCCATTCACACAAGGCTCAAAGAGATCCTGCACACCCAAATCAGCAAAAACCTCGACGACCTCTCTAACCCACACCGACGCCCAAACCGGGACCAAGCATAATTTCCCAAGCGAGTGATATTGCTAAATTTGCAGTAAAAAGTATATTCAACCCTATTCAATGGCCATTCTGGTGTTGGACTATTGGGGAGACATCAATATGAAAGGCAAAGTGACCTTGACCCAAACACTGACCAAGCAGAGGAGCCTTTCAGGCTGGCCGGCTTATAAGAGCACGACACCAGAAAGCCAGCACGACATCGACGCGCATGACAAGAATGAAGCAATACGCACCAACCCGCAACCCTATCCGACGCCGCGAGCAGAGTCTTCTGCACGACGTAAGCAATGTATATGTAGACCTAATCAGGAAACAATGAGCGCAACGCTCGGAAGAGGAACAGACGGTGACTTGCACATGGCAAGGATAACCTCCGAGGAACGCAACTCGCACACGTATGTCGCGAATGAAAAAAACCCCCCAAGGAGCCAACCACTAGTGGCCAAGTCCTACGAACATGACGCCTAGATCTCCTTCTTGAAAGACGGGAGGGCAGCATTGGCACCAACCACAAACTTTCACGCACCCGCTTCAATGTCCCTCACAAAACCCCCAAAAAAAAAAAATGCCGCCCACCCCTACAGAGGGAGAAGGTTTGAATCGCCGAGGCTGGGGTGAGGGGTTAAAGCCAGGATTTAAAGAGGGGGCTCTCGCTAAGGAGGGAGGGGGCCGGGTTCATTGAACAGATCTTGACTCCCGGGTATTGGGGTTCACGCTCATTGAGGCTCTTTCAGAACTGCCCAATCTCATCGACGACAAACCCATGCAGGCATATGCAGAAGGGCCCCTCCAGTGGGCGGCACGTTTCGACAGCAATCGGGCTCGCTCGTGCACGTGCACGACTGCGCGGCGCACGCAGGGGGCCATCTATCTCGCGCGTGGCAGAGCTGGCGGCAGCGAGGGCCTTACCACGAGGAGCTTGGACTTGGTGGACCAACCGCGCTGCAGGGTCATCTGCGTCAGCCTCAGCCCCAGCACCTGCAGCAGCAGCAGCAGCAGCAAGGACCAAAATTGAGACGCTCGCTTGCCGCCATGCCCCCTCACTTGTCCTTTCGCCTTTTCCCTCGCCAGCCCACTTGCAAGCCCGCTCGCCCACTCCTTTACGCCCCTCCACGAGCCCATGGGTGCGACGAGCACGCTAAAGACGACCGCTCCCGTGTGCTCATTCGTGTGGTTTCTCCATGTGGTGATGCATGGCGGAAGAGGCAGCCTGAAGGGAGCAGAGGGAGGCAGCAGCAGATGCAGCGGGAGGAGGGAGCGGCGCCCACCTTGCCCATAAACTCCAGCAGCTCGCTGTTGGCCTCGCCGCCTCGAGAAGCTGCCGCCACCGACACGCGCACATCGTCCGCATTCACACCTGCCACCCACCCGCCCACCCACCCCAAGGCACACCCATCGCTGCCACCCGTTCAGAGCTTGTCGCAAGCCCCGCCCACCCTACCACGCCTGTCTGGCCTGCTGCTGCCGCACACCCCCACACAGCCAGGACCCCACTCGCCCCAACCACAAGGCCAGGGGGGAGGGTGGAGGGAAAGACGAGAAACGTGTTGGAACCAGGAAGGGCAGGAGGGAGCGAGAAAAAGGAAAAAGCTGAGGCGCATGAGGAGAGGGAGGGGAGGGTAGGGAGGGAGGGAGAAGTGCGAGAGGAGGGGGGAGGAGGCAGGAAGCGAGGGGGGGAGGGGGGGACGCACGGGTGATGGCGGAGCGCTGCGCGCGATCCTCCACCTCAATGGCCACCTGCACCAGGCCGCCCTCCACCTGCTGGATGCACGGCGGCACCGGCGCGTCCTGCAGCCCCTTGCACGCGCACACGCGGATTGTGTGCCAGATGTTAGAGCCAGGTGGCAGCGCAAGGTGCCGGAGCAAAGTTGTCGGCACCACTCACTCACACCCCCTCCCCAACCCCTCTCTCAAAACACAGACACTGGCGCCAGACGCCCATAGTCGCTCAATCCGGACAGTCCAGCCACCAAAACACACACGTGCCAAACGGAGACGACAGGTGTCAACCAGCCCCGCTGTCATTTCACGGGCCGCCGCAGTCCAGTCGGATCCACTACCTCCACGGCCACCTAACACCACCTCAACCACCGCCACCACTACGCAGCATGCCCGCCGATGAGCAAGCAGCTAATAAGCAAGCGCAAGAGCGCAGGCTGCCCTGCTGCATCTCACACAGCCTGCCGCTCCCCCTTCTCCTCCCTCAAGGATGAGTACTCGTGGCCTCCCTTCGTGACCATACCCCTTCACCCGCCCTCACCCCTTGGCAAAGCAGCAGCCGCATCATTCTGACAGCACATCACTGCCATGCGAGGGAGGGAGGGAGGAGAGAGACAGAGGGAGGGAGAAGGGAGGAGAGGGAGAGGGAGAGGGAGAGAGAGGGAGACACAGAGAGAGAGGGGGGGGGGGGAGAGAGAGAGGGGGAGAGAGATATAGAGAGAGAGAGCAAACGGAGCAAGCAAGGCTGGGGAGGCGCGTGCTCTGCTCACTCCTTCCCCAGGATGGACTACCCTCTTCATCGGCCATCGCCATCACCATCGCTGGCTTATGAGACCACGCCTGGGCGCTGCTGTGGCAAGGGCGCGAATCCCACAGCGCCCTTGTTCCAGGAAGCAAGGCCGGCAGGAGCAATCCCAAAGCAGAGACCACAACACGCAAAAGGAAGACACTCTGGGCCCCCCCTCTAAGCCCTGCTGCGAAGAAGAACCCCTGCCCAGATTCACCTGGCCAGAAACAGGAACTAGAGAGAGCAATGTGAACTGCGCCTATTAGCGCAGCCAGCAACCAAACACCCAATCACGGGCCCAGGCAGCGCAGCTGACCGACTGCCTGCCAAGTGTCGGCATCTGCTCCATTCACGCTACGCAGCACGCAGAGCCCCGGTCTGTCCTTTAAACAGAGCTTTGGGCGCAAAGTCGTCGGTAGGAGAGGGAGACCCCAATCAGGCTCACTCTCGGCCCCATCTCTGACTTACAGCCTCTCCTCCCTCCAAGGTCCCCGGGGTTCTTTTATGTTTCTGGTGGTGAACGTCAAGGGGGGTAAGAGAGTGGAGCTCAGAGGGCAGGAGGCACTGGCTGCCACTTGCCCACCCCTGCCTGCCCACACGTGGGCGCAGCTTGCAGGCACGTGCGCACGCACAAGCGCACACACGCCCCCATACCTAGACAAACTTCCTTGCGGGTGCGTAATCCGACCTGACCTAAGGTCGACCTAAGCAGCGAGCCTAGCCTGGCCTGGCCTGGCCTGCAGGTCCCGGCTCTCTTCGACGTCAAGAGGGCCAGCCGGGTTGACATACAAAGCATACCCGCGTACGCACATGCGCACGCGTGCACGTGTGAGTGCACACACAGCAAGCAAGTACGCGGGCACGTGCACGCGCGCTGGCATGCAGCATGCGCGAGGGCACACACAGCGCACGCGCCACTCTCTCGCAATCGCGGGCAGGCTCGCACGGCCGCAGCACACGCACCTGGGGGTTTGTCTCGGCGGCGACAGCGCTGAGGGCGCCGGGCGCCACGTAGATGAACTTGCACGCGCCCAGGTCCTCCTCCGAGCGGTAGCACACAAACAGCGAGCACGACGCGCACTGCATGCGGAACTGCCTCTCCACCTTGCCCTCGCCCCTGCGCTCCCCCCCCCCCAACACCCCACACCCCCGCTCCCACCCAAGCCCCACAACGCATTGTCCTTGTCAGCCCCCATCATCACCCTCGCCACCGCCCTCGTCGCCGGAAATGACAATGTTGCTCAGGAGACAGCACAGGCATCATCTGCACGCTCTCTGCCCCTCTGCAGCGGCACGGTGCGTGCATACATGCGCACCCAGCACACACCAGGCAGTACCAGGGGTCTAGGGGCGGGCACAGGCAGCGCCTACTGGCGATGCCCTGCGGGCGAAAGGAGGGGGG
>WELA01004683.1:186377-203412 GCA_009602735.1 Mesotaenium endlicherianum | reverse complement strand
TGGTGGGGGGGGGAGGGGGGGGCAGAGAGAGAGAGAGGGGGGTCACCGGTTATGAGGACATGGCCGCCGCAGTGCTTGCAGTAGTACACAAAGAGCTCCGCATCCGGCCCGTCCGGCGCCCCATCCTCGCTCGTGTACGTATGTGTGGTCCTCTTTGGCATGGCTGCCTCCTACGCTTCCACCTGTAAGACTAAGCCCTAGCTGCCCTGCCCCTGCACCTCCACCACCTGTCCTGTCCCTGTCCCCTGTCTCTGTCCCTATCCCAGCACCTACCCCCTGTCCCTGTCCCTGTACCTGTACCTGTACCTGTACCTGTACCTGAGGCGGAAAAACAGCTACTTACAATTGATCAATTAAGGAGCTGTTGCGTCGCTTACAGATTCATGCACGTGGCGAAGCTCCCTGTTTCAAGACGTGAGCCGTAGTATAGAAACCCTAAGCCGACTGTATCAGCATACCTATACTTTGGTGACACCTGTAGCTCATAAGAAGTCCTATATCTTGCCTGCTCCTCAGAAGGACCTGCTGCACGAAAACGACTACTCCCTGTGATGCTTACACGGCCCGTCCAACTAAACCCTCCCCAGCTTGAAACGCCTTAGCAAAGTAAGACTCTGTATCCTTAACAGAAACTGAAGCACCTCAGCTAACCTCTATCTCGAATGTGGCAGTCAGCACCTGCACCTGTCCCCCCGTAATTGTCCTTCTTCGTAAACCTCAAAACCCCGTAACTTAGACGGCCTAACAAAGGAACCCTGTGGGCTTAATAAACGTTCCTTTTCGCGTTGCTTACGGCCTTTATCAATTTCGCGCACAAAATCACAAAACAAACAACACTCATTATCTTGTGACATACAATACATCATTCATAGCCGTGACTGCTCCAACTGTTCTGAAAAGAAGGCTTCAAATTGCACACAAAGCCGGCCAAGAGAAAGTATAATTAACAGATCCTCTGTCATCTCAAGTGGCGTCGGAGATTCAATTCTCACACTAGCGAATAAGTTTCTTATGAGTTGCCCCAAAGAGACACACAACTTCTCCACAGGAACGTCTTATCGTGGGATCCCGACACTTGATGCTGCAAGACATCAAGAACAATCCGCGTCTTGCATGTATTGAGGAAGACATAGTTGCTTACACAGAAGCAGATGGCGGCTTGGAGGCTTATGAACTAGTGCAAGACACTAGCACCACGATGATAGCCGCACAAATGGCATGCTTACGCTAACTACTCTCTTCCTCCTCGGGGCTGAAGTCTGCTGGTGGCGAGCTAGGACGACTGGACCAAGGTATCTTTCTAGGAGAGCATTTTCCCTGAGGGATGGAAGGGGACATGGTGAGACACGAGAATCGTTTGGAATCTTTTCCAGACCAGAAACTCATCTCCCACGTCGTCTGCTCCAATAACCGCTACGTCTGCTCCGTGCGATGTCACCATCCATGTCATCATAGTCGGTATATTCGCGTTTCTTTCTCGCCTGCTATTTGCTCACACCAGTTGGCCTTTCACACCTCATCGAGACCTTTCATTATGGTTGCAAATTCATCGGCCGATCTAGTTCATACAGCTGGAAAGATTCCAGAACAGTCGCCGTTTCCAGGTGGACAATTTAGTACTTCTTATTTGCTGAAGTCGATACGTCACAAGTCACAGTCATAGCCCCTCGCCAGCTCTTGCTGTCAACTGCACTTTGACTAGAACCGACTTGAACGATCCGGTCATTCCTCGTATCCCCTCGCATGCTATCAGAAGTATGCGATCGTGTCCAAAATGTATAGATCGAATTTTTCCAGGATTTCACCCCCTCAAAACATAGGTGTCGCTACTGGCAGGTTTCAAGGCTGCCGATCGCGCGCAGGTCAAACATTCAAGCAGGTTTACGACACTTATGAACCGATGCAAGCGTGTGTGTACAAATCTCCTGGGTGAAAGAACCACGACAACGGCTGTCGCGACTGCTATCCACTGGACGGTGCCGCACTTGCAGCGCAAGCCACGGCCGCCCAGGTGCGAAAAGTCAGCGTTGACTCACCGACCAAAGGACTGAGTTATCTCAGTCAGCGGTTATGTCAAAGTCGTTATCACTGTCAAAGTGGTCACGACACGTCAAACTTCACACCCAGGGATGGATGGGGATTTGGACGGAGTAGTCAGCCGAAAGGCTAGGGGCCTGGAACCAGCAATGAGCCAGCCCAATAAGAGCCAAGTAAGGTACTGATCAATCGGCTATTCAAGCCAAGTGCAACAGGGATGTTGCAGAGGCGTTGTGTGCCACCTCGGCCAAGACCCTCGAGTGACTAGTAACGGCTTGAGTGTTCATCTCAAACCCAGCCGCCGACGACATAGGCGTGATTGCCAGCTGAAAGGCTAAGCAGTCACGCGCAACAGTCACAAAGCGTGCATGCATGTTGAGTGACAACTTCTAAAGCTGTTTAAGGGCTGCTAGGTAAGGACGGCATGCAAGCTAGGTGCTGTGACTAAGCACTGGCATTCTCGAGAGAGGATAATGTGTGGTGCCTACAAAAGGCACGAGTCCTGCCTGAAGCTGCCTCATTCTCGCTCGTGTCGCGTTGTCAAGAAAGCAGAAGACACAGGTACAAAAGGAAAGGAGAAGAAGGAGCGCGAAGAAGAAGGAGTTCCCAAGGCCACAGAAGATTCGAGACGCCACGCTTCTGCCGAGGCTGGAAGATTTCTTCTCAGTGTATCATAGAAAGGTTAGACCTTAGGAGTTCCAAGAGGGGATCTCGCTGGTAGAAAGTAAGAGAGCTGCAAAATAGAATCTGTTAGGAGATTAGCACAGATTCGGGTCAAACACCACAAGCGTGCGAAAGTCACTTAAAATGGTGAGTGCTGTGTTAGTTTTTAAGTTCTCAAAAGTCTCAATCGTCGAATTGCTGATAGCAAGAGTAGTATTAACAAGTAAAGCTCTCAGTGAAGAACTGAGTGAGCCCAGCCAAGCAGTGAAGAATTGTGAAGGCGCGGTGTTGAGCGAAGAGCTCAGACCAGGCTAGCATAAATGTGCAGTTTCAGAGTTTTGTAACCTGTGACTTTGTGAAAGTTAAGCGAAAGCCTTGAAGGGTGATTGTCTCTGAATCTGGCATTGCCTGTTAAGTTGCTTAGACGTGATTTTTGCCAACTACAACTTGTTCATTCTGTAAATCCTCAACTTGGGCGAAAGCCTGTGTGGAAGTAAGACGCTTTTGTCCTTGTAAGGGAAACTGAGGATAAGCTACCTTTCTGAAAATTTCTACTAAGTGTTGGTAGTGTGGAATGAGGAACTGGTTGAGCATGGGAAGCACTGAGTGCGAGATGCTCCACCGCATGATGCAAGTGCAGGAAGACCAGGAATGGGTCAATCCCCAGCTAGTCTGCCACCGACACACGTGCAAAGGTCGATCAACCGGGTCGATTTCCCACGTGCAGCAACGCACCGACCAAACGACCAAGGAATCCCTGCACGCGAGAAGGACCGCCATCACGTCGACCAGGTTGAAGGCACACGTGCTGAGAAGCCACACACGTGCCAGGGTTTGGACGCTGTTAAACACGATACGGCAAGTAAGTCGACATTAGGATTTAGTGCACACTTATTTTCAAATTTGCCAGAAGTCATTAGAAGATGCTAAAGTGTCTCATCTACAATAGATTTAGCTCTTAGCAGACGTGGGATGGGAGGCGAATTGTTGCTCTAGGCAGATAAGGTTGAGAAAATGCTTGGATAAGGACAATTAGGAATAAAGAGGGCTTTGCCCTTTGAAAGTGAGACTTTTTGTGTCTTTCCTTCACTTTTCCAAAGTTGCGCCAACCGTTAAGCAAAGTGCTTGTGTGCTCGCGTACCTTACAAAAGAGTAAAAGTTGTCACATAGGCACCTCTCTAGATTGTGGAAGTTTTGCTGACCTTGTCATGCGTAGTCGTGTACATGTGTGTGTGTGGGCACATGGGCACATTGGGCCATGGGTTTGGCTCTTCCTTCGTGTTTTAGATCTTTGAGTGTGCAGGTAAGTATGAGTGCGTGTGCAAGGGTGCACATGTTATGCACGTGCGGCTATGTGTGTGTGTGTAGTGGTTTGAGTTATAATATATTAGTTTGCATATATTTTAATATTTTCAAATATATTTGGAGTAGTATTGTGTGGATTCAAGTGTGAATAGGTACTCTAGTGACTTGGTTCATGTCCTTTGAACCTTCTAAGGCATTTTTGAAGTTCGAGGAAAGACCTAGAAGAACTCCAAAAGTCAAATGTGCCATTTTTAGGTCAAAAGGACATGTGTACATTATTCTAGAAAGAGGTGGCAAGTTTTGGGATGTGTTGGGTGCCAACACATCAACATACACCTTCCTAGAAATTACTCATGTAGCAAGTATATAAACAAGAGCTAGAACATAGAAAGACATTCCAGAATCACTCTTGTACTTGCCAAAATCCAAAAATATAATAACTTTCAAGAAGCCATCTCTCTTTCAAGAAGCTACCACTTGTGTTCAAAGATCCTTATCTCAAATAGATAAAGCATTATATTTCACTAAGTACTTTATCTATCTATTTCACTACAGTGGTATCGGAGCTAGGCACTTTGGTAGCACAAGAAGATGGCCGATCCTCAAGACCAACAGCAAGCTTTCGAAGGAAGCCCTTCCTCTCCAAGACACCCTCCTCCAGCGTCGATGGGAGAGCCCATTCAAGATAATCTGCAACAACAAGAAGCACCACAAGGAGGAGCACCGTCAAATCCCGTGGCAGCCGCTATAGCAAAGTTAACCCCACCACAAGGAGTTCCCGCAAATGAGTGGGCAGCCTTCCTAATGACCGTCCACAACCAGGTGGGCTTGGCCACCTATAAAAGCAACCGCGCAAGCGTCAAGAGAAGCTATGGCTGCCATGGTTGCCCCTATTGCAAGCAAGGCTCAAAATCCAGCCCCAGCTCAAGCGCCTCCACAAAAGCCAACGAGAGCAAGGAAACTCATCAAGCCCGGCAAACCCGACACTTTCAACCCCGGGAAAGGTGCCAACCTGAATTTATGGCTCTACCAAGTGGAGACGTACCTCGCATTCCTTGAAGTACCCGAGGAGGACTACGTTCCCTTTGCCGTTACCTTACTTAGAGGAGCAGGAACATCATGGTAGCGTAACTATCAAGCGGCTATATATCAAGCTATGGCGCACCCCATGCTCGGCCAAGAGCCCCCACCATCATATGCAAGATGGGCAGATTTCCGTGAGGCCCTCAAATAGCAATTTATGCCCATCAATGCGGAGAAGATTGCCCGAGGAAAGCTCCACCACCTCAAGCAAACGACGTCCGTTCAAGAGTATACATCCAGATTTCACGCCCTCACTCTTGAGATCCCCAACATGTCTGTCGAGGAGAAGATTGACCTCTACATCTTTGGCCTCAAGCCCAAGGTGGCAAAGGAAGTGGAATTACGCGACTTGACGGACTTCTCAAAGATCATTGAAGTGGCCCAAAAGGTGGATACCTTGGATTTCAAGCACTCCGTGCCTTCATCTTCACGGGTATCGGCGACGCGGGTGTACGCAGCCCCTTCCACATCCAAATCTGGACCCACACCCATGGAAATCGGAGCTATTAAAAGGGACCCCGCGGCTGCCCGGAAGAGTGGAAGACCCTCCAATGACACTTATGATGCTAGAAACCAGCAAGGAGTGAAAGCAAGACTCTCCCCGGCTGGAAAAGAAGCTCTCATGACGGCTGGACTATGCTTTTATTGCAAGGAAAAGGGCCATTGTGCACTCTCATGTCCCAAAAAGTTGTCAAAAAATGGACAGCGTCGGTAGGCCAGGAGCCTACCACCCCAAGACCCACTTCACGAGAAGGCAACAAGCCAAGTGAGGAGGAGACCCCGGTCGAATACGACGTTCCAACCCTAATGAGTATGAGAGGCTACCTTGGAGGAGAGAAGGTCCACATCTTGGTGGATAGCGGAGCTCAAGGCAACTTCATTGCTGCAGATTTTGCCACCAAGCACGGTATTACTATGCGAACTCTTGACCACGACGAGGAGATTATGATGCCCGATGAATTTTCCTATACTACCCCTTCCAAGAAGACGTACCCCTTGGCACTCTCTATCAAGTCCTTCAAGGATAGAGTAGTGTTCTCCCCCATGCAATTGGGCAAGTACGACGTCATCCTAGGGACGCCTTGGTTGACCAAGCACAACCCCCAAGTTGATTGGAGGACCGGTACTATCAAGATCAAGAATGACATCACTTCAAGAATCTGTATTTTGCGCGCAATCCAGAATATCCAGACCCAAGACATCAAGAAGTTGCCACACGAGATACTATTGTCCGCCCTCCAACTCAAGAGACTTGTGAGGAAGGGACACGAGCTTCTTTTGGCCTTGATCACGTCAAAAGACATGAAGAAAGACATCGAGAGTCAAGAAGGCAGCCCCGTTCCCAAGGAGATACAAGAAGTCTAAGAGGACTACAAAGAAGTATTCTCCCCGGAATTGCCCAAGGGCCTATCCCCCAAGAGATTTGTAGACCACAAGATAAAGTTGGAGCCCGGAAGCAAGCCCATCTCTTGGCCTACGTTCAAAATGTCATACACGGAGCTAGACGAAGTCAAGAAGCAAATTAAGGAGCTACTGGAGCATGGCTTCATTCGACCTAGCAAGTCGCCATTTGGAGCCTCGGTGCTATTTGTCAAGAAGAAAGATGGTACCTTGAGGATGCGTGTGGACTATCGCGCCCTCAACAAGATCACCATCAAGAATCGATACCCGCTACCGCGCATGGATGAGCTCATGGACCAGCTGGTTGGAGCCAAGTACTTCACAAAGGTGGACTTGAGAAGCGGTTACCACCAGATTCGCATTGCTGAACCTGACAGGACAAGATATGGACATTTTGAGTTCATGGTCCTGCCATTTGGACTCACCAACGCGCCAGCAACTTTCATGACTATGATGAACACCATATTTCAGCCCATGTTGGACAGATTTGTGGTGGTATTCATCGATAACATCCTTATCTACAGCAAGACCCTGGAAGAGCATGCGAGACACTTGAAAGATGTCCTCGAAGTATTGAAGCAAAACAAGCTATTTGCAAAGGAGTCAAAGTGCGAGTTTGCCAAACAAGAAGTGGAGTTTCTAGGTCTTGACGTGACTGCTGATGGCATCAAGATGGACTCCACGAAGACCACGGTGGTGGAGGAATGGCCAACCTCCACGACAGAAAGAACTCCAATCATTTTTGGGATTTGCCAATTGGTACAGGAGATTCATCCAGAGCTTCTCGCACATAGCAGCCCCTCTCACGGATCTACTGAAGAAAGACAAGCCATATGTTTGGACCGAGAAAGAGGAGGAAGCATTCCAACAACTGAAACAAAGATTGACGACATCCCCAGTGCTCACACTCCCAGGTCCAAACCCAGATTGGCCCTTCCACGTCACCACCGATGCATCTTCCTATGCAATAGGAGCAATCCTGCTTCAAGACCAAGGAAAGGGACTGCAACCCATTGCCTACGAGTCAAGGAAGCTAAATCCGGCCGAGCACAATAGTACAACCACGGAGCGAGAGGCATTGGCGATTGTACATGCCTTGAAGGTTTGGCGCTGCTATGTTGAAGAACGCAAAGTACTGGTCACCACGGACCACGAGGCGTTAAAGCACCTCCAGACGCAGCCGTATCTCTCAAGGAGACAAGCAAGATGGAGCGGATACTTGCAACAATACAACATCACGATTCAGTACCAGCCCGGCAAGACAAACCCGGCTGACCCCCTCTCAAGATTGCAATTAAACGCAGTGATGGCATCCCTGAAGACAGATCTGGAAGCTCAATTTTCAGCCGCCTATGAAAGAGACCCTTACTACAAAAACGGAGAAGCGGCCTTGGACCCATACAAGAAGCAAGAAGGCAATTATTGGGTGAGGCAAGACACGGGTCGGAGATATGTTCCTAATGACTTAGACCTCCGGCTCTTGCTTCTACGAGAAGCACACGACAACCCTCTTGGAGGACACTTTGGAATCTTAAAGACCACGGGCATTCTAGCCAGGACTTATTGTTGGCCAGGAATGTCTAAGCAAGTCAAGGAGTACTGCAGGAGTTGTGACACATGCCAAAGAATCAAGCCATCATCGCAAAAGGCGAGGAGGACTCCTCCAACCACTACCAATCCCCGAAAGACAATAGACGGCCATCTCAGTGGACCTTATCGTGGACCTGCCCGTGACACCTCGAGGCCATAATGCAACACTCACGGTGGTGGACAGACTTACCAAGATGGCTCATTTTATTCCCACGACGACTAAGGCTACAGCACCACAACTTGCAAGACTCATCTTCGACAACATCTTCTGACTCCATGGACTACTGTCAAGAATTGTGTCAGATAGAGATCCAAGATTCACAAGCCATTTCTGGAAAAATCTCTTCAAGAACTTGGGTACATCGCTGGATATGTCCACTGCCTACCACCCGCAATCAGATGGGCAAACCGGGCGTATGAATCGTACCCTAAAGACCTCTCTAAAGACCTACGTGTCTACTCTGGAGCAAGATTGGGACATGTACTGGACCCCCCTGAAGTTTGCCTACAACAACACGACGCAGGCCTCTACCCAAGAGTCCCCATTCTTCCTCAACTATGGCTTCCATCCAACCACGCCGCTGAGCTTCACGGCTGGCCATGATGAAGTACCTGCAGCAACAGATTTTATGGAGACATTAGAAGCGGCCCTCACGGCAGTGAAGAAAGCTCTACAACAGGCGCAAGATGCTCAAGCAAGAGTGGCAAACAAGTCCAGAAGAGAAATTACGTATAGAGTGGGTGACAACGTGTTATTATCGTCCAAGAATATTTCTCTAAACAATAGGCCTGCCGGCAGCAAGTTCTCTCCCAAGTATTTGGGACCCTTCAAGATTATCCAGCAAGTCAACCCCGTTGCTTTCAAGCTAGAACTTCCCCAGACTATGCACATCGACCTCGTATTCCACGCTTCCCTCTTCAAGCCATATGTGCAACCGGACAACAAGTTCCCAGGACGTGTGACAACCCCACCCGTCCCAACAATAATGGATGATCATTTGGAGTACGAAGTGGAAGACATAGTGGCTATGAGAAATTTCAGGAGACAGCAGCAATACTTGATCAAGTGGAAAGGATATCCAGATTCGGAGAATAGTTGGGTGGCGGCGCACTACCTTGATAAAGTTAAGAGAAAGTTGAAGCGCTTCCATGCCGCCAACCCCCTTCTTGGACCAGCCCCAAGTCTCTCTACTAGAAGCCCAAAGACTTCAGGGAGGCAGCCTGCCACCATCAAGAAGCAGCAGCCACCCCTTAAAGGCAGCCTGCAAGAACAAGAAAGAGGAAAAATTGACATTAGACACTCTTCTCTTCTCGCAATTTCTAAACAAAAAACTAGAATTACTACTGGTGATAGATCTCTGCATAATAAATTCTGAAAGATAAGTTGACTGTAGTCCATGAATAGCCGGTCAATTAGAGTCCAAGTTTGCTCAATTTCGAGCAGTGGTGAGAGAGATATGATGCTCTAAGTAGCAGGGGGTCAGGCTGCTGGCATTGTTAGGGCAAAATATGCCTTCTAACATTGTGCCCTCTCCTGAACTTGGAATGCTCTGAAACTCAAGACTCTAGTAGAACATCTTACAGCGCCCAGTTTGAGACTTAGTTTGCAGAATTTGGAGAAGTATAGAAGAACTTAAGATTTTCAGAAGTTTCTGCACAGATTTGGAGGAGTGCCTACTCTCAGCTCTCAACGACACTCTAGAAATTAAAATGCTCTCAAATTTGGTGACCCGGTAGAGTTTTTTGACGCAGTCCGTCTGGCATTAGAATTTTTAGATTTGGAGCAGTTTGGTGGACGCTATGAATATTTGAATTTGTGGCAAATTCTGGGCCAACTTGTACAATTTTCTTTATCATCAAGGAGTAGGCTAGCCAATAAGGTCACACCACCCACGACCTTGCCTAGTCTACCTTACATGTGTAGCACCTGACTTGGCGCCTTGGACTAATCCTCTTCACATGTGTGGCATCTGACTTAAAGCTGTTGACTAGTTTGCTCCACATGTGTAAGACCTGACTTGACATGCCGAGACGTCGCTTATCCTGTCGAGAGGGTGATGTAGTGATTTGAGTTATAATGTATTAGTTTGCATATATTTTAATGTTTTCAAATATATTTGGAGTAGTATTGTGCGGATTCAAGTATGAATAGGTACTCTAGTGACTTGGTTCATGTCCTTTGAACCTTCTAGGCATTTTCGAAGTTAGAGGAAAGACCTAGAAGAACTCCACATGGCAAAAGTCGAATGTGCCATTTTTAGGTCAAAAGGACATGTGTACATTATTCTAGAAAGAGGTGGCAAGTTTTGGGATGTGTTGGGTGCCAACACATCAACATGCACCTTCCTAGAAATTACGTATGTAGCAAGTATATAAACAAGAGCTAGCATAGAAAAACATTCCAGAATCACTCTTGTACTTGCCAAAATCCAGAAATATATTAACTTTCAAGAAGCCATCTCTCTTTCAAGAAGCTACCACTTGTGTTCAACGATCCTTGTCTTAAATAGATAAAGTATTCTATTTCACTAAGTACTTTATCCATCTGTTTCACTACAGTGTGTATACTTGTTTGTGCTCGTATTCTTTTGAGACCAAAGGGCGGGTGGACCATTGGACGCATGCGTGCAAGTGTGTGTGTGCATGTGATTGCACGAATGCACATGCAAGTGCATGTGTGTGTATTTTTTTGCCCATGCACATATACGCGATCGAGTGCGTGCCTACGCATGTATGTGTGTGTGTGTGTATGCATCCCCATGCGTATGTACGAGAACTTGCGCCTGGGTTTGCATGAGATGTGTGTGCTGTGCATGTGTGTCTGTGCACGTGTGTGTCTTTTGCCCTCTTCCTCCTACAGCTCTTGCTTATACTTGTGAATGCGTTCAACACAATGGGTGGTTCTGGCTTTTAGTCTGGTGTATGGTGAAATATGCTCAAGAATTGAGTGCAATGGGTATCGCTGCGGCTGTCCCCTTCTCGTCGGGTGGAAGCTACAGGACAACAATAAAGCCTCATACTGAAATGAATCGACTTACCAAATAGGCGATTAACAATTAATAAAGATCTTTATATCAGCAAGTAATCTTTATGGTATTTTCCGTTAACTGTTTTAACGGCCAGGGACAACACACTAGCAGAGAATAATACTCGTCAGTCAAATGAGAGTAAACTAGCATCAATATTGCAAATTAGTAAACTCATACATAAGCAAGGTTAGAAGACAGTGCGTATCAATGGCTTCTCGCCTTGGATTCAGATCTCTCTCAGTAAGCTGTACAGGAGAGTTGGCCTCGTTTCCGAATGCCAAACTCGAGAGCAATGCCTAGCATATGTACGTGGAATGAGTTTACTGTTCAACGGTCAGTGCGATGGCACCGCCTACCCGGGAGTTAACCACGTTGGTAGGACCTCGGTTAACCAAATCCACCGCCATCTCCCATCATCCCGAATAGCCATCCATCATAGGGATGTCATCTGGCCATTCGTCTAGCATATCGTACTTATGTGTACGTCAAGGCAGTTCGCTGCTACCGAGTACGGAACTCAGCTGGCTGTCAAAGAATGGGTCAGCAAGCTGACTTATAAGGACTTCAGCCTGCTGCTTCCGGCTGAGTCATTAAATTGATAATTATGTAAAGTCCAGCAGACTGACTATTAACTAAAGTTCAGCAGGCTGAACTTGATTAGCTATTATATTTAAATGAATTTTATATCCACTAATATACTGATTCATTACAATCCCTCCAACCTAAATTTGTTGTCGCCTCGACAACATTAAACTGCAAAAGCCTTAAATAAAGGAACTGACCCTGACCAGCCTCCCCTACTGACTGTCTTTTCAGCCTGTCACCTTAAGGGGTTGTTCCTGCAGGATCAGGAGACGGAGATCTGGACCTAGATCTGGACAACCCTCTAGGTCTGTCAGCTGGCCTTCTAAAGAACCCTGTTTGCTCTAAAGTTGGACCTCGAGGAGAACGAAGGATGGTAGCCTGTTCTTCAACCACTTGGGTGTTGATCCCCACATAGACAGGCATTCCAGTAGGATGCTGAAATACATTGGCTAGAGGTACATGCCCCTGAGCGGAGGGGGAGGCCGGCATACCTCTGGCCCACCCGCGTGTCCCTCTTCTGGCACCCCTGTCCTCTGGGGATTTCTGCCTGTGTCTGCTGCCCAGTACAGTGAGATCAGCTTCTTCCCCTGCTTGGGCAGGTGGGCTGGGGGAGCGAGCGCGGGGTCCAGTTGTCGCCATAACGGGGATCACATTCCACACACCTGATCGTGGTTCTTTAGGAAGTGCCACTGCCTCTCGCTGGGTATCCTGAGTACCTGCTGCTGATGCTTCTCCTCTGCCTTGTTCTTCTTCCTCATCCTCCTCATCCTCCTCCTCGGAGAGAGTAGGGGTCTCGTCCACTAAGTCGTCCTGCTCCCTAGTAGACATGGAGTAGTCTACCGACCTCCCTTTCTTAGGGCGCGCTGGAGGTTGCTTGGCCTTCAGCCTACTGATATCTATCCGGCCTGCATTCTTTGCCCATTTGACAAAGGCATGCTTTCCCTTAGAGAAGTAGTCTCTTCCCCTCCTCCTATGTTCCTTGGTCTCTGCATTCATATTGCTCAGGCATCCATTCAGCCTGGGGTCCCAAGGGGCAATGTGAGGTGGTAGGATGAGATAGCCGTCTAGGCCATAGTGGAAGTCATCCGGTTGGGCTCGGTCACACTCCTGCTTCTTATTTGTGACGGTCATCCACCTCCAGTCTGTTGGCTGCTGGTAGTACTGGGGTCCGTGCTCAGCCTTCCTCAGTTTACACGGGAACCAGTGGGGAGAGAACATCTGCTGTCCTGCTTCCCTGGCCAAGTACTCCCAGCTCCTTCTCTCAACTTCATTGTAAGCTGGCAGGAGTGTGAGGTAGAATACCGTATCCTTAAAGCTATCGGGCCGCATGCTCACCATCCGGATGAGTCTCTGATCTCCCACTATTCCCGGTATGGGGACCGGCTTGTCCTCTGAATCATCTGCGAGATACCGGGCCTGCTCTGCTGTATAGCCCACCATCTTAGCATAATCTTCGTAAAGGACCACGCCGGTGTGTGTCTCGATGTACCTGTCCAGTGCTGTAGCTCCTTCCTTCTGTAGCAGTGTTGTCTGTTCCAGCCTGTTGATCTCCTGGGCTGCCAGCAATGCTTCCTTCAGGTTATCGAAGTTTTGGCCACCCACCACAGTATACCTGTAAGTGGCCAAGCTCTTCTGTCTGTCCGCTTCAATCTTTTTTCTTTTCTCCTCTTCTGCCGCTGCCGCTTCTTCTTGCTGTTTCTTCTGTCTCTCCTCCTCAGCCTTCCTGAGGTTTTCCGCTTCCTGATCCTTCTTCCTCTGTGCCTCTTCTGCCGCCTCTTGTTGTTTGCGGACCCTTTCTTGTTCTCTCCTGGTGAGGGACGTCGCCGCCAGCTCCTTCTGGTATTGCTCCATTGTCCTCCTGGCTTCTTCTGCCTTGCGCTTTCTGTCCTCCTTTTGTGTGGTGGGCGCCATCCTGCACATGTAACCAGGGCACAAGTTAGTAGGATATGGACCTTTGTCATAGGGATTGCAGGAAGTATGTTAGTATTTAGTATAGTGGCTTCGCTGCTGTTTACCTTACAGGATGATTGCTAAAAGTTGACGTAGTTGCGATGCGCTACACATAAACGTATGAGTGTGTTTTTATCGCTCTCGCTCACTAACTGTCATATATTTTCCCCTCCAACTTAAATGGAGACAGGACCGCCTGTCACCTTCCCGTGTCAACTGAAATGACAGTTATGGAGGGACTCCAGCGGCCCGAAGGTGGAACCGTGTCAACGCCCCTTTGGCATTGGTCAAGTGGTCCTTAAACTCCCAAGTGTCCCCAGAGGCATCGTAACCCTTCCATCGAATGAGGTATTTCATGACATATTTAGACGATCGACGGACCGAGCGAGCGTCTAAAATCTCATCGACCTCATATTCCTCAGGGTCGCCGTCCCGGACAGCGGGGACCGGTCCCGGTTGGACAGGGAACCGACCTGTGAACAGTGTATCACCTTTGATGTACGGTTCCAGGAAGGAGACATTAAAGACCGGGTGCCCCTTGTATTCAGCTGACATGTTCAGTTTGTAAGCATTCTGACCGACACGACGGACCACCGAATATGGACCGACCCAGACAGGGCCAAGCTTTTTCTTGACCACACCAGGGAGGTACAGGTGCTGAGAATGCAGTTTGACTAAATCCCCCTTGGAAAATGTCAGTTCCCGACGGTGTTGATTAGCGTATTTTTGTTGGTTTTCTTGGGCCGTGTGCAAGTTTCGTTGGACTTCTGACAGGGTGTCAGCAAACTCCTGAGTTAACTGGAGGGAGACCGGGTTGTCAATCCCTTCAGGGTGAGTTAAAGATTCCCCTAGCACATCTAGAGGAGACTTAGGGACTCTACCCAGGCTGAGTTCAAAAGGAGTTTTGCCCGTTGACGCGTGCACCGCACTGTTGACCGCAAACTGAATTTGAGGCAACAGGTCATCCCAATTATCTTGTTTTTGGTTAATATATGCTCTCAGCACCTCCTGCAGAACTCGGTTAGTTCTTTCAGTCTGCCCATCAGTCTGAGGGTGGTTTGCTGTGCTGAGCAGCTGTTTGACTCCCATTAACCCCATTAAAGCTCTCCAGAACTTAGAGGTGAATTTTGAGTCTCTGTCTGAGATGATATTAGAAGGGAGCCCATGTTGGCATACTACATGGTTGTAAAACTGTCTCGCTGTTTCGAGTGCAGTCACTTTGACAGTTGTGGGGATAAAAATGACCATTTTTGTCAGTTTATCCACGACTACCAGTATTGAATCATGCCCGTTGGCAGTTCTTGGTAGTGAGACCACCCAGTCCATGGATATAGTTTCCCAGCGTCCCGCTGGGATGGGTAGCGGTTGCAAGAGACCTCCGGGTGGTGTGTGCCGAGACTTATTTCTCTGACACTGGTCACAGGACTTGACATATTTCAAGACCTCCCGGGGTAACCCCTCCCAATGATAATGTTTTGCCAGTTTGCCAACAGTTTTGGCCTGCCCCAAATGTCCACCCAGGAGACTGTCATGAGCTTGACTCAGTAAGAGAGACCTTATTTCCAAATTATTAGGAATGACCAGCTTCAGCCTGCCTGAAGTGGTTTCAGTCACCCAGACCCCTCCCTTGAGCTTATACCCGAGTGCGGTAGCACGACACATACCAGTAGTGGGGCTGGGCTCAAATGTTGGGTCAGAAAGGTAGGCTTTCCTAAGTTGTTCAAGGAAGGACTTTTTCACCTTTAGTGAAGTGAGTGCACACAGGACTTTATCTACAGCATGCTGACTAAAGTTCCTTTCTTGCAAGTCAGGTCTTCTAGAGAGTGCATCAGCAGGATTCAACTTCCCTGGTTTGTAGTCGATCTGGACTTGGAACTGCTCCAGCATCTGGCTCCAGCGGTTCTCCCTCCTCGACAGCTTGGACTTCTTCTGAAAGTGGGTCAGAGCTAGATGATCTGTAATCACCTTAAAAGCTTTACCATGTAAGTATGCTCTCCACTGTTTGAGTACATGAATGATAGCTAGCAGCTCTTTATCATGCACTGAGTAATTAATCTCCGCTGGATTAAATTTCATAGACTCATACAACACAGGATGCCACTCCTGCCGTACCTTACCATCCTTTGTGGTTTTGTCAGCAGGCTGCAACAAAATAGCACCCATGGCAAAATCAGAGGCATCAGTAACCACCTGCACCGGTTTGCTGGGGTCATACACGGCTAGCACTGGGGCAGAACAAAGGGCATCTTTAAGGGTCTGGAAGGCAGCCTGCTGCTCTTCCCCCCACACATACCCGATGTCTTTCTTAGTAAGGTCAGTCAGTTTACTGGCCTTTGTGGAATAATTCTCAATAAATCTCCTATAGTAGTTAGCCAACCCGAGGAAGGATCTAACTTCAGAGACAGACTGTGGTACTGGCCAGTCCCTTATGGTCTGGACTTTCTTAGGATCCACACTGATGCCCTCTTTACTGACAACGTGGCCTAAGAATTCAATACTTTCCTTAAAGAAATCACACTTGCTCATTTTAGCATACAAGTGATTTTTCCGCAGAGTGTCCAGCACTTTCTTTAAGTGTTCAGTGTGCTGAGCTTCATCTTTAGAGAAAATTAAAATATCATCCAGGAAAACTTGCACAAACTTATCCAAATAAGGTCTGAAAATGTCATTCATAGCACCCATAAAGGTAGCAGGAGCATTAGTCAGTCCAAATGGCATCACGTTGAACTCATAGTGTCCATAACGTGTGCGGAAAGCAGTCTTGTGTTCATCCCCCTCAGCAATTCTGATTTGATGATAACCACTCTTGAGATCTATCTTACTGAACACCTTAGCGCCAGACAGGGTATCAAGCAAGTCCTCGATTCTGGGTAAAGCATACTTGTTCTTTACTGTAATTCTGTTCAGGGCTCTGTAATCCACACACATCCGCATACTGCCATCCTTTTTCTTAACAAATAGGATAGGTGCGCCGTACGGTGATTTACTGGGAGAAATGTAACCATTTTCCTCCAGCTCTGCAATCTGTGTTTTCAACTCCTCACTCTCCAAATAAGACAAGCCATACGTGCGTTGCCAGGGTGGCTGGCTACCAGGTAATAAATCAATCCTATGATCTACTTCCCGCTTAGGGGGTAATCCTGGAGGCATATTAAACACATCCGCGTACTGAGCAACAAAGTTTGCAGCAGTAGGGTGCTCCGGAGGGTGTACCTTTTTCTCAACCACACACATTCGCATACTGCCATCCTTTTTCTTAACAAATAGGATGGGTGCGCCGTACGGTGATTTACTGGGAGAAATATAACCATTTTCCTCCAGCTCTGCAATCTTTGATTTTAACTCCCCACTCTCCAAATAAGACAAGCCATACGTGCGTTGCCAGGGTGGCT
>WELA01004683.1:157318-183987 GCA_009602735.1 Mesotaenium endlicherianum | reverse complement strand
GCCTCGCGGCAAGCTGCGCAGCAGTCGCTGCGGCAGACCTCGCGGCGAGTTGTGCGGCAGGCGCTGCAGCAGGCCTCGCGACAAGTTGCGCGGACGGCACTGCGATAGTCCCCGCGGCAGGATGCGCGGCAAGTTTGCCGGCTGCGCCAGCAGCAGCCATTTTGGCCTGCTGCGCACGCGCGCAGCCACTCGGCAACCGCTCCACAGTCGTGCGCGCGAGCCGCGAGCACACGCTTGCCGCACCGGCCAGTCGACCCGTTGTTCCGCAGAAGCGCGTCGGGCCAGACCAGGGACGTCGGACGGAGGAGGCACAGCGGCTGCCCCGTTCCTTCCGCATCCTAGAGCCCTCCACGACCTCAGCAGAGCCGACGTCACATGCGCTCGCTTCACCTATGACGACGGTGCGGCTCAGCGCCGAGGTCATCTCTCTAGCACTGCACCGCATGCCGGCGGTCTCCTTCGCAGAGCTCGGCGTCTCTATGGAGGCAACGAGGCAGGCCGCTCAGCTGATGCTGTAGTCACGCAGAGCCAAGCTGCGCATCGCCGCCAGGAGGCCGACGGCCGATGCCGCCATCGCGGTGCGATTCACGCCCGCGCGCCCTGCGCATGAGCGCAGGATGATTAGCACTCCTAACGCCGCGTTTTTGGATAATTTGCAGGGGATCGTGCTCGTCAACACCCAGGCGCCGCAGCGCATCATGTTTGACACAGAAGCGCAGCCGGTTCTCATCAGCCTCCGCTACTTCCGTCAGTTGGGTCTCTCTTCCGCTGACTTGGAGGACTCTCCGACGCGCATTAACACCGCCGCCGGCACGTCCGAGACCGTCGCCGGTCGCACGAGGTTGGCGCTACTGTTCACTCTGCGCCCAGGCACGGCAGACGAGACAACCATCCATCGGCACGCACTCGTCACTCCTTCCGAGTCCTTTGATGTGCTCCTAGGGCAGGCGGTGCTCTTTCCCATTGGCGCCGCGGTCGACAACTGGGCAGAGCGCGTCTTCTATCGTCTCGACTGGAGGACAGGGGGGACGCGCACCGCATCCTTGCCCCTGGACATTGTCGATCGCCGCCCAGCAGTGTCCGCTCTTTATGGCTTCATGGGGCTGGACGATGGCCGGCCAATGGTCAAGACCGATAAGGACGGGCCCATGGACAAGGAGATCTCTGTGGGAGTGGACCTGCTCGAGTCACAAGACGAGGAGCCAGACCTACCTAGTGCCGAGCTCCATCTCACGTCGCAGCAGCAGGCGGATGTCCTGGCAGCCCAGGCCAGGGAGCAGATCCGCATCTGCACTGCCCACAGCGCGATGATGCGGCAGATGGCGGACGATGCCACTGAGGCCCTCGCCACGGCCAGCACAGCCATCGCTGCCGCCGCCCTTGCCCGCGGTGCGGTCGCAGCGCCTACGGCTCATCAGGGGGTCTCAGCCTCTCAAGGCGAACCGTCCGCGAGGCTCGACGTCCGCGTTCGCCACGACGTCTCTGTTGGCGTGGCCATTCAGTACTGTATGGACTCTCAGCCGCCCCCTCACGACGCCTCGCATCAGACCGGCGAGACCTGGCCTCGCCCCACGGCATCCGAAGACGAGGCCATGCGGCAGGCAGCTTATCCTGGCAGATCCGACGACCAGTCCCTCAAAAGTGAGGAGGAGACGCAGTGGGAACAACTCCCCGAGGCTTCCGTTGAGGTCCTCAGCGCGGCGCCACCCGAGGAGCCCCCGCCAGCTGCGCCTACGGCACGCAGGCAGCGCACTCCTACTGGTCCGCCCGGCTTCAGCGCACCCAGCCAGCCCATGACTCACGACTGGCCCAGCAGGGTTTGCCCCGATGCCGCTGGACCCAGCCGACCAGTGTCACACGACTGCTCAACGAGCAACGAGTGTCGCCGCATCGCGCATTTGTTTGCGACGAGCCGAGCTGCCGCGGCCTCCTCTAGCGCTGGCACACACTCCATACAGCAGCCAGCGCCCAGGCTCAATGTCCGCGAGCCACACCGCACGACCCCGTCTATCTGCGCCCATCTAACCTACGCACATCGCACTTGGCCGACCATCGGACCCGCTCGAGAGACCACTCCTCTCCGCGAGACGAGCCGCTCCCGATCGCTCACACCCCTTTGCGAGACGCGAGAGGTGACTCCCCTCCGCGAGACGCGCGCCCGCTCCGTCACGCCGCCCTACGACGACAGGGACCGCACACCTCCTTACGACGACACGCGGGCCCGCGGGGACACGCCGCCATACGACGACACTCGAGACCGACGCCGCACTCCGCCCTTCCGGCCCCTCTCAGCTGGCGACGACGCTCAGTCTTCTTCCGAGGCGCATTTCGTGATGCTGGCCCCTACAGCTCCGCGCACCAGCGTCCCTCGCAGTCACATCGCTGGCGACGGTCCCTCCGGGTCACCTCCTCCCAAGGTGGCCCGCACCAACAGCAGGCCACCCAGTCGTCACCCATTTACGGCCGCCGCACGCACACGGCTCATGTCTAGTCTCCGGCAGCCCCGGGACGCGCCCGTCCCACGAGGGCAGCCCCGGCCGCGAGTCCAGCTAGCCCCTCGCCGGCTAGTTCGATCCCCGCAGGAGGTCGACAGCTCCGAGCGCTCCGTCTGCACAGTCCCCACTGCAGACATGCGCGCACGCCAGCGGGCCTACTTCGACCCGCACCCCTACTTGACTCCGCGTCCCGTTCTCGACCAGCTGGCCCACGCGGCCTCGCACCAGACTGACCGCGACCAGCGCGACAGGTGGCAGCAGCTGTGCGTGGCCTCGGCCCGACGTCAGGCCCGCGCTGTCTCTCCCACAGCCCTGCAGGATGCGCGCCTGCGGTGGCGCACCTACCAGGACCACGCACGGGAGGAGCGTCCGCAGCCGCTCACTGACCGCATCCCCAGCCTTACGCGTGACTACGCAGACCGTGCTGTGGCCGCCCTCCGCATGGCGCCACATCAGCACAGCGCCGAGCGTACCTTCCCGCCGCTCGCTCAGCCCGGCACCCCTGCAATGGGGTGTCGCCCACTTCCGACTCCTATCTGCGCAGACGCTCTAAACGAGCGGCCCGACGGCATCGTCCTCCTTGAGCTCTTCGCCGGCATCGCCACCGGGTTACTCGCGACCTTACAGGCCGGCATCCCGGTGCGCCGCTACGTCTACGTTGATCCCGATCCTAATGCCCAGCAGGTGGCCCGTCGGCAGATGCCGTTGGGCCCCGAGCGGTTCCCTGACCTCCTTCCCGAGCACGCATTCCGCCGCGCTCAGACAGACTGGCCCATGGACATCCGCGACATCACCGTCGAGTATGTCACCCGACTTGGGCCCATTGACCTCGTCATCGCCGGTTGAGAGTGCCAAGGCTTCTCCAGAGCCGGGCGTGGCAGGGCGCTCAGCGATCCCCGCACGGCCCTCTTCTAGCACTTGCTCCGCGTCCTCAACATTGTTGAGGATCGCCAGCCGCCACACACACTCGCGTGGGTCCTGGAGAACGTGGCCGCGCGCCACGATCGCCGTCCAGATGTTAGTGCCGACTTCGCTCTTTGCAGCAGCTACGTCGACCGCGAGGCCGTCATTGACGCTGCCCAGATTGGTTCCTTCGCGCACCGCGTCCGCGCCTACTTCACGAACCTGGCGATGCCAGGTACTCTCGAGGCGTTGGCCGCCTCACATCCACGTCACCCACGCACCGTCGACTCCATCCTCGATGCCCCTCGCCTGGCCCAGCGCGTGACTACACTACCACATCCCTCCATGGCGCAGTGTGAGGTCCTGCATGACGTCACACGCGCGCTGCCGACTTTTGTCAGCCGCTACGACAGCGACGCCTTCGTCGGAGATCAGCGCGGGATGGTCATCGACCTGGAGACTGGCATGTTTGACAGGCCACGCCCTGCGGCGGTGGAACGTGCCATGGGCTTCCCGCCGCATCTCACGCAGGTAGACGGTCTCACTGAGGTGAACCGCATTCGCCTCTTGGGGCAGGCAATCGACGCCAACGTCTTCACGTGGATTCTGCTGCAGACGCAGGCCTTGGCGCCTCTCTACGCCGCAGCCCGGCATCCTGAGCTGCCTCGGCCTGCCGATGATATGGACGATGACTCCATCGACGATGACAATCAGACCCCGCCAGGCACGACGTGGCATCCTCAGCGCGCAGGGCCTGCACCACCAGCGCGCACCCGCCCCCCCTCCCCACCGCCGCAAGGGGAGGCCTCTGGTTCGCTGGGGGGGGGACGACGAAGAGAGGAGTCCTCACAGCGACCCAAGGAGTCCCGGTCACCTTTTCTTTTTCCTCGCTCACAGGCAGACGGTGCCAGGCAGCTGGCCACAGCTGCCACGGTGCAGGTACCCGCGGCAGGCCGAGCGCCAACCGCTGCAGGGCAGGTGACACCTGCAGCACCACAGTTTACCCCAGCGGCAAGACAGGAGACTCCAGCAGGCCAGGCGACGCCACCAGCTCCACCGACATGGAAGCTGGGGGGGACACTCACCACGGCACAAGTTGCACAGTTGACGGCACTGCTGGACGGGAGGCGCAGCACCAGCTTTGCCAGCGGCATGCACGATCTCGGGCGCTATCGGGGGGACCCCATGCGGATTACTCTCACGTCGCAGGAGCCCATTTTCCTGAAGCGTTATCGCTACAGCCACTTTGAGGATGGCTTGATCAGCGCGCAGACAGGCAAGCTGGAGGACAGCCGGCTCATTCGGGAGTCCTCCTCTCGCTATGCCGCACCCACGGTCATGCCAGCCAAGAAGGATGCCTCGGGCAATTGGTCCGAGAAGAGGATGTGCGGTGACTATCGTAGGCTGAACGAGGTCACCGAGCAGGACAGATATCCTATGCCGACGCCTGACAAGATCTTTGACGACATTGGCACGTGCACTTGGTTCTCAGTGCTGGATCTGCGTCAAGGCTTCAACCAGATTCCCATCGCCGAGGAGGACCAGCATAAGACGGCGTTCTGGGGAGCACAGCGGCTCTACGAGTGGGTGGTGATGCCGTTTGGGTTGAAGAACGCGCCAGCTACCTTTCAGAGGGTGATGGACAAGGAGCTGGCCGAGCTGTCCTTTGCCCAATGCTTCATCGATGACGTGCTCGTCTTCAGTCAGACGTTTGAGGAGCACGTGGCGCACATCACTGCTGTTCTGGACCGCTTGGAGGCCGCTGGGCTCAAGTGCCATCCAGGCAAGTGCACTTTTGGGACCCGCGAGGTGGAGTACCTCGGCCACCTGCTCTCCTCCAGCGGCTTGGCACCCCAGCTGGCGAAGATCTCGGCCATCACAGGCATCCCACCTCCTACAGACCTCTCGCAGCTGCGGGCCTTCCTCGGCATCGCCAACTACTACCTGTAGTGAAACAGATAGATAAAGTACTCAGTAAAACAGAATACTTTATCTATTCAAGACAAGGATCTTTGAACACAAGTGGTAGCTTCTTGAAAGAGAGATGGCTTCTTGAAAGTTAATATATTTCTGGATTTTGGCAAGTACAAGAGTGATTCTGGAATGTCTTTCTATGTTCTAGCTCTTGTTTATATACTTGCTACATAAGTAATTTCTAGGAAGGTGTATGTTGATGTGTTGGCACCCAACACATCCCAAAACTTGCCACCTCTTTCTAGAATAATGTACACATGTCCTTTTGACCTAAAAATGGCACATCTGACTTTTGCCACATGGAGTTCTTCTAGGTCTTTCCTCTAACTTCGAAAATGCCTTGGAAGGTTCAAAGGACATGAACCAAGTTACTAGAGTACCTATTCACACTTGACTCCACACAATACTACTCCAAATACATTTGAAAACATTAAAATATTTGCAAACTAATATATAATAACTCAAATCACTACATCACCCCCCCGATAGATTAAGCGACGTCTCGGCGCGTCAATCCAGGTCTTACACATGTGGAGCAAACTAGTTAACAGTTTCAAGTCAGATGCCACACATGTGAGGAGGACTAGTCAAAGGCGCCAAGTCAGGTGCTACACATGTAAGGTAGACCAGGCAAGGTCGTAGGTGGTGTGACCTTATTGGCTAGCCTACTCCTTAATGATAAAGAAAATTGTACAAGTTGGCCCAGAATCAGCCACGAACTCAAAAATTTATAGCGGCCACAGAACTGCTCCAAATCTGAAAATTTGAGTTTCAGACAGACCGCGTCAAAAAACTCTACCATGTCACCAAATTTGAGAGCATTCTCATATCTGGAGTGTTGTTGAGAGCTGAGAGAGTAGGCACTCCTCCAAATCTGTGCAGAAACTTCTGAAAATCATAAGTCCTTCTATACTTCTCCAAATTCTGCAAACTAAGTTTGAAACTGGGCGCTGTAAGATGTTCTACCAGAGTCTTGAGTTTCAGAGCATTCCAAGCTCAGGGGAAGGCACAATGTCAGAAGGCATATTCTGTCCTAACAATGCCAGCAGCCTGACCCCTTTCTACTTAGAGCATCATATCTCTCTCACCAGTGCTCCAAATTAAGCAAACTTGGACTCTAAATGACCGGCTACTCATGGACTACAGCCAGGTAAATTTTCAGAATTTATTGTGAAACGACCTATCGCCAGTAGCAGTTTTAGTTTTCTGTCCAGAAATTGCAAGAAGAGAAGAGTGTCTAATGTCAATTTTTCCTCTTTCTTGTTCTTGCAGGCTGCCTCCAAGGGGTCTTCTGCTGCTTCTTGATGGTGGCAGGCTGCCTCCCTGAAGTCTCCGGGCTTCTAGTAGAGAGACTTGGGACTGGTCCAAGATGGGGGTTGGCGGTATGGAAGCGCTTCAACTTTCTCTAAACTTTGTCAAGGTAGTGCGCCGCCACCCAACTATTCTCCGAATCTGGATATCCTTTCCACTTGATCAAGTATTGCTGCTGTCTCCTGAAATTTCTCATAGCCACTATGTCTTCCACTTCGTACTCCAAATGATCATCCACTATTGTTGGGGCTGGTGGGGTTGTCACACGTCCTGGGAACTTGTTGTCGGGTTGCACATATGGCTTGAAGAGGGAAGCGTGGAATACGGGGTCGATGTGCATAGTCTGGGGAAGTTCTAGCTTGAAAGCAACGGGGTTGACTTGCTGGATAATCTTGAAGGGTCCCAAATACTTGGGAGAGAACTTGCTGCCGGCAGGCCTGTTGTTCAGGGAAATGTTCTTGGATGATAGTAACACGTTGTCACCCACTCTGTACGTAATTTCTCTTCTGGATCTGTTCGCCACTCTTGCTTGAGCATCTTGCGCGTGTTGTAGAGCTTTCTTCGCTGCTGTAAGGGCTGCTTCTAATGTCTCCATAAAATCTGTGGCTGCAGGTACTTCATCATGGCCAGCCGTGAAGCTCAGTGGCGTGGTCGGATGGAAGCCATAGTTGAGGAAGAATGGGGACTCTTGGGTAGAGGCCTGCGTAGTGTTGTTGTAGGCAAACTCGAGGGGGGTCAAGTACATGTGCCAGTCTTGCTCGAGGGTAGACACGTAGGCCTTTAGAGAGGTCTTTAGGGTACGATTCATACGCTCGGTTTGCCCATCTGATTGTGGGTGGTAGGCAGTAGACATATCCAGCGATTCAAGTTCTTGAAGAGATTTTTCCAGAAATGACTTGTGAATCTTAGATCTCTATCTGACACCATTCTTGATGGTAGTCCATGGAGTCGGAAGATGTTGTCAAAGATGAGTCTTGCAAGTTGTGGTGCTGTAGCCTTAGTCGTCGTGGGAATAAAATGAGCCATCTTGGTAAGTCTGTCCACCACCGTGAGTATTGCATTATGGCCTCGAGGTGTCACGGGCAAGTCCACGATAAGGTCCATTGAGATGTCCGTCCATTGTCTTTCGGGGATTGGTAGTGGTTGGAGGAGTCCTCCCGCCTTTTGCGATGATGGCTTGATTCTTTGGCATGTGTCACAGCTCCTGCAGTACTCCTTGACTTGCTTAGACATGCCTGGCCAACAATAAGTCCTAGCTAGAACGCCCGTGGTCCTTAGGATTCCGAAGTGTCCTCCAGGAGGGTTGTCGTGTGCTTCTCGTAGAAGCAAGAGCCGGAGGTCTAAGTCATCAGGAACACATCTCTGGCCTGTGTCTTGCCTCACCTAATAATTGCCTTCTTGCTTCTTGTATGGGTCCAAGGCTGCTTCTCCGTTCTTGTAGTAAGGGTCTCTTTTATAGGCGGCTGAAAATTGAGCTTCCAGATCTGTCTTCAGCGATGTCATCACGGCGTTTAATTGCAGTCTTGAGAGGGGGTCAGCCGGGTTTGTCTTGCCGGGCTGGTACTGAATCGTGATGTTGTATTGTTGCAAGTATTCGCTCCATCTTGCTTGTCTCCTTGAGAGATACGGCTGCGTCTGTAGGTGCTTTAACGCCTCGTGGTCCGTGGTGACCAGTACTTTGCGTCCTATAATAACTCAAATCACTACACTACCGCCGCTTTGTGCCAGGGTTCAGCGAGCTAGCTAAGCCGCTCAACGACTTGCTCCGCAAGGGCGTTGCCTACTTGTGGGGACCAGAGCAGCAGGCGGCATTCGGTACGCTCAAGGAGCTGCTGGTGAGCGCTCCTGTGCTTCGGCGTCCTGACTACGCGAAGCCCTTCATCCTCCACACCGACTGGTCGCAGGCAGGGCTGGGCGCTGTGCTGGTGCAAGAGCATGACGGCTTCGAGCATGTGGTGGCCTACGCCAGCCGCAGCAACAACCGCGCGGAAGGCAACTACGGCTCCTACGAGGGAGAGTGCCTTGCAGCGGTCTGGGCGATCGTGCACTTCAGGCACTATCTCTACGGCACGCACTTCCGCCTGGTCACCAATCATCAGCCACTTAGGTGGCTCATGACGTCGGAGCGCTTGACCGGCAAGTACGCACGGTGGGCGCTTATCTTGCAGGAGTACACCTTCGACGTGCACCACCGTCCAGGCTCGACCAACCTGGACGTTGACGGCCTCAGCCGTAACCCGCTGCCCTCTCCAAGGGATCTCACTGTGGCCCGCCACGATGAGGATGAGCCAGTGGCCTGGCACGCGGCAGCCTTCCTGGCCTTCACCGTGGACGGCGATGTGCGGCCCGCCGGGCTCACTAGCCTGGACATGGTCACCGTCACCACTCGGCGATTGGCCCTGGCAGCGGCAGAGGATCAGGACAGCTTGCAGCGCGGTCCCGAGGACGTGTGGAACGACGCCCCAGTGCTGCAGTACGTCACGGCCAAGGAATTGGCATCCGATGTCAGCGCACGCGAGCGCGACGGCATCCTCAGGCGCAGCCGCGACTTCATTTTCATGGAGGGGCGCGTGCGGCGCGTGATGGCAGACGGCTCCGTCCTGGTGGTCCCTAAGCCTGCCATACGCAGTCAGCTCGTGCGCCGAGTGCACGAGTCCCTCGGGCACTTCGGTGTCAAGCGCACCCTCAGTCTTCTTCTGGCCGAGTATTGGTGGGACGGCATGACTAAGGTCGTCGCCGCTGTCGTCAGCAGCTGCACTCTCTGCGACCGTGTGCGCTCGAGCTTCACAGCGCGCACCGTTGCCCTCAGCCCCCTTCCTATTCAGGGGCTGTTCTACAGGTGGTCGCTTGACTTGGCTGGGGAGCTGCCCAAGTCTCGCCAGGGCAACCTCTACGTCTTGGTGATGATTGAGCACATGTCCAAGTGGATCGAGCTCGTGCCCTTGCCCAGCAAGGCCAGTGAGGGGATCGCTCAGGCCTTCCTCAATCAGGTCCTTAGCCGTTTTGGCGGCTGCGCTGAGGTGCTGACCGACCAGGGCAAGGAGTTCCAGGGCAGCTTTCAGAAGCTGCTGGAGCGCTCTATGATCGACCACCGCACCACCTCCCGCGATCATCCTCAGGCTGACGGCCTCGCCGAGCGCATGGTGCAGACCGTCAAGCTAGGGTTGCGGAAGTACTGCCTTGCCCACGACCGTACCCAATGGGACGACGCCCTCCCTTGGCTGGCGATGGGGTACAGGTTCAGTAAGCAAGCCTCCCTGGCCTCGCACTCTCCCTACTTCCTTCTCTACGGCCGACAGCCCATCCTGCCAGCAGCAGCCAGAACTGTGGCCGAAAACGTCTTGGACTTGGACAGTCCCGAGACATGGAGCGCTCTTATCGGCCAGCGTGCTCAGCTCTTTCGGCGCCTGATGCCCATGGCCATGGATAACCTCAGCATCGCACAGCATCGCGACACACTGAGGTACGCCATGACTCGTGGAGGAGCCTATCATCCGCGGGTGTTGCAGTTTTCCGCAGGTGACTTCATGTACCTGCGACGCCAGACGAAGAACACCCTCGACACCAACAGCTCGCCGGTCATCCTGCGCGTCAAGCGTGCCTTGGCGTCAGGATTCCTGGAGCTGGAAGGCGCAGATGGCCGTCTTCACAAGGACCACACGAAGAACTGTGGGCTGTGCTACCTTCCTAACCTTGACTTACAGGTCCGTCCCCGCGACGCACGGCCGCCCAAGGACTGGGCGTGCCAGATTTGTCACAGCACTGGCCAGGAGGCCAAGATGCTGCTTTGCGACAGCTGCAACCTCGGCTTCCACATCGGCTGCCTCGACCCGCCGCTGGCCCGCGTGCCCGCTGACGACTGGTTCTGCGGAGACTGCACTGAGCTAGCCCTAGGCAGCGTACACAGCTCGTCCGCTAGAGGCTGAGAGCTGGGGGGGGAATTAAAACATTTGACGCTTGACTCCCTTTTTGGCTACAAAGCTATTTGTATTATAGACTTCATTGCAGCAAAGCCTGCTTGTCTATTGTGTGTTGCTTATGTCGACAGTGCGCACCCAATCTCTTAACGCACGACAGCTGTCATGATTTATTGAGTCGAGGTTGCCGCACGAAACCGAGCTCCACATGTGTGAACCATCAACCTAGGAAGGCTGACTTTGCATAGACTTTACGCATCCATACGTTGACCTTTTCTCAATTTCCAAGTCATCAAAGTGTAGCGCGTCGAGTCACCTTCCAAAAGGCACCGGGTTCGCGTCATTTGGTCAAGTATCGAGTGAGATATGAGCGATCTAGTCCGCGCCACCTACCGGCCCCTAGCGGATCCTCACCAAAGGGCAATTTGTGTTTCAATGTGCACATTCTTGCCTATTCGTGACCCCCTAAAACCCCTAGCTTGTGCGCACAAATCCGCGAGCCCCTTAGCCTACATAAGCTTTGCATTTCCATAGTATATGTGCATCATTGAGGCTATAACTTGGTGACTGCATCACCTACTCCTAGAGGAAGCTTCCTCAACTTTCAGATCCACTTTTGAGGCGCTATCTAGGTAGAATCACCCAAGGTAAGCTCGCACGACAGAGGACACTTTAGAATCCTAAAGACCACGGGCGTTTTAGCCAGGACTTATGGTTGGCCAGGCATGTCTAAGCTAGTCAAGGAGTATTGCAAGAGCTGTGATACATGCCAAAGAGTCAAGCAGTCATCACAAAAGGCGCAAGGACTCCTCCAACCACTACCAATCCCCGAAAGACAAAGGACGGACATCTCAATGGACCTTATCGTGGACTTGCCCGTGACACCTCGAGGCCATAATGCAATACTTACGGTGGTGGACAGACTTACTAAGATGGCTTATTATATTCCCACGACGACTGAAATGAATCAACTTACCAAATAAGCAATTAACAATTGATTAAGATCTTTGTATCAGCAAGTAATCTTTATGGTATTTTTTGTAAATTGATTAAACGGCAAGGGACAACCCACTAGCAGTGAGCAATACTCGTAAGTCAAATGCAAGTAAACTAGCATCAATAATGCAATCAATAAACTCATACAGAAGCAAGGCTAGAAAACAGTGTTTATCAATGGCTTCTCGCCTTGGATCCAGATACCTCTCAGTAAGCAGTACAAGTGAGTTGGCCTTGTTTTCGAATGCCGAACTCGAGAGCAATACCTAGCATATGTACATGGAATGAGTTTACTGTTCAACGGCCAGTGCGATGGCACCGCCTACCCGGGAATTAATCGCGTTGGTAGGACCTCGGTTAACCAAATCCACCGCCATCTCCCATCATCCCGAATCGCCATCCATCCTAAGGATGTCCTTTGGCCATTCATCTAGCACACCACACTTAGATGCATATCTAGGGAGTTCACTGCTACCGAGTACGGAAGTCAGCTGGCTGTTCAAAGAATGTGTCAGCAAGCTGACCTAAGTTGACTTTAGCCTGCTGCTCTCGGCTGAGTCATTAAACCGGTTATTTTATAAAGACCAGCAGACTGAATATTAACTAAAGTTCAGCAGGCTGAACTTATTTAAATATTATATTTAAATAAATATTATATCAACCAATATATTGATTCATTACAATCCCTCCACCTTAACATATTGTCGCCTCGACAACACTAACTAACACTAGTAACAGCATGCTGTCCTCTTGCCCTCATTAGGAAGGAGATGTCGTTGGGGCCCTATGGTCAGGGGAGCCAGACCTTTTCCTGTCTTGGGGTATCCTGAAGCCTGGGAAATCCGCGTTGGGGCCCCGCGGAGAACGCAGTAACTGGGCTGTTTCCTCCTGCACAGTCTCAAAGTGAATGGAGGCAGCCTTCTCCTGGGCAGCCCTCCAATTGACAGGTACATATACCGGCATCCAAGAAGGATGTTGTATGACATGAGCCAAGGGCACATGCCCTCTCTGCGAGGGAGATGCTGGCAGGCCTCTGGCTATTTCTCTAGCAGCCCTCCTGTCTGCCCTGTCTGAATGGGTCTCCGTGCCTGCAGATGGGTTCTGTCCTCTGGCGGTTCCCAGCCAAGTGATATCTTCCTTTTCAGCGTGCTGTTGCAAGGCCAACCCAGTCCTTTCCTTTACAGGAGAGGTGGCAGGTGTCAGGATCACAGCGGGGCTAGTGTCCTCCTCCTCGCCTTCCTCTTCTTCTTCCTCTAACCCCTCCTTCTCTTCGTCCCCTGGTTCCTCTGAGACTGCTCTCTTCTGTCAGCTGCTCCAGCTCTTCTTGAGAAAAAGAATATCCCACTGACCTTCCCCTTTTGGGTGCTGGTGGGGGACTGTTGAGTCCGGACCGCATACAGGTCCTTTTCTCCCTGCTTGCTTGCCCATTTGGCATAAGCGTGCTTCCCTTTAGAAAATGACTTTCGGGCCTTGCTCCTGTCCTCCTGCATTTCTTGGCTCATGCAGTCTCTTACTCCATCCAGTCTTGGGTCTCAAGCTGCAATATGAGGAGGCCACACTATGTTCTCCTGTAGGTCTGTTAGGAAGTCTTCCTTCCTTGCCTTGTCATTTTGCTGGTCCCTCATGTTGATGGTCATCCACCGCCAATCGATGGGCTTCTGGAAGAAGGCAAGATTTGTCCTTTTCAGAGTACAAGGGTACCAGTGCCCTGCAAAGTCCAACTAACTGGTTTCCCTCGCCAAAAATTCCCAGCTCCTTCTCTCCACCTCATTATGCATGGCCTTGAACCTGTTGTGGGATGTGGAGTCCTTAAAGCTGTCCGCGTCCATGGGGATCATCCTGATGACCCTATCTTTTTCCCAGATACCCGGAATCGATACAATTCCTATTTCATTCGCCTGGACCATTGCCCTGGCCTTTCTGACCGTATATCCTACCATCGTGGCATAATCGTGGTAGAGGAGAAGTCCTGTGCTGACCTCTACGTACTTGTCAAAATGTTCAGATGTCTCCCCTTCCCTTTGCAAGATGTTCTGTTGTGCCTCACTGCGACTCTCTGGGCATACTTGAAGGCCTCCTCCAGTAGATCAAAGCCCTTGCCCAGCACTGTGTAACGATAGCTGCTGATTCTCCTCTGTTCTTCGTCAACCTGCTGCTTCCGCCTCTTCTTAGCCTGCCTCTCCTCTTCCGCCTTCTTGGCCTCCTCTGCAGCTTTTTTGTCCAAGTCTTCCTGCCTCAGCCTGGCTTGCTCCTCCTCCTCTATGAGGTCATAGGTTTATAAAGTGCATTTTTGAGTTTCATGAAAGTATGTTTTGATTGTATAGTTGTATAAAGTGCATTTTTGTGGTCATTTTGGTATAAAGTTCATCGAATTTGGTCAAGTATTGAGAGAGTTATGCATTTCCAAAATTTAATTAGTTTTGAGGTCGGTTGACGACTGTCCTTAATTGGCGGTGAGCGCGACCGTCGGATTGACCGACAGCGTCGAGCGATCTGGCCCGTTAGAATGAACTCGAACCTTCACGTAAATTCGGCTGACGCGGAGTGCCGACTAGGTCGATTTACCTAGAAGTTTCGGTTTAGCCTAGCGCGTCTAAGATGGAATATTCTAGTAATGTCGATGCATGTATGTGGAGGTCAATTCGGCCCGACACGTCAGATTAGACTGATCTGGCTTACTCACGAATATTCTGGAAGGGACAATTTGACGAACACTAAGGAAAATCCGTAGCTTCCTCTTAGAGAGGAGCACTTAGGTAGAAAATTATAAATAGGCATAACTTCTTTGTTTCTTATCAGTTTTCACTTCTGTAAATTTCTACGGGTTTGTAATGACAGGGCCTTTCATCCTACACCATTTGTGAGCAGTTTCTTGCTACTCAAAATGTTGAGTATTTTTCCTAAGCTTTGTTAGTGATATGCCGTTGCACTCTTGAGTATGATTGCAACTAGCTTTGTTCCTCGTGAGTCACTACGCTTCCACTAGGGCACTTTGCCCCTTTCATCCTCCTTCTTCTGTTCCTCCCGCTGTTGTTGGAGTCGTTGTGATTTCCGAGCGGAGATGTAGGATGATTTGATGTCGCCACGGAATTGCATGTATTCTGCATGTGCCTCTTCCATTCTTCTCTTCCTCTTAAGTTTCGAATTGTGAGTCATCTTGCTCATCATAAACACAATGCAGTCAGTGAAGTCATTATACTTTGCCGCTACTGAGTGCCTGTGGTTAAGAAGAACGTAATAGGGAGAGTCCCTAGTGTGCAGTACCTTGTGCGAGGGAGCATAAGAGAGATTTGAGTTAGAGAGAAAAAGTGAGTATGAGCTCGGGTTGAGTGTGTAGAATGGTTATAGAATTTGCCTGGCTGATCCCGAAACGAAACACACTCCCTCCAACTTAATTTGAAAGGTGGGCTGCCTGTCTCAACTGTCACTATCTGTCACTAACTGTCACATTCCCCTCCGGCTTGTATGGAGACAGGACCTCCTGTCACCTGTCCATGTCCACTGAAACGACAGTTAGGGAGGGGTGCCAGCCGCCCAGAGGTGGAACCGTTTCAACGCCCCTTTGGCATTGATCAGCTGGTCTTTAAATTCCCAAGTGTCCCCAGAGGCGTCGTAACCCTTCCATCTGACGAGGTACTTCATGACACATTTAGATGATCGACGGACAGAGCGAGCGTCTAAAATCTCCTCAACCTCATATTCCTCAAGGTCACCATCTCGGACAGCGAGGACCGGTCCCGGTTGGACAGGTAACCGACCTGTGAACAGTGTGTCACCTTTAATGTATGGTTCTAGGAAGGAGACAATAAAGACCGGCTGACCCTTGTATTCTGCTGACATATTTAGTTTGTAAGCATTCTGCCCGACACGGCGCACCACCGAATATGGACCGACCCAGACAGGACCAAGCTTTTTATTGATGACACCAGGCAGGTACAAGTGTTGAGAATGCAGTTTGACCAAATCACCCTTAGAGAAGGTCAGTTCTCAACGGTGCTGATTAGCGTATTTTTGTTGATTTTCTTGGGCTTTGTGCAAGTTCTGTTGGACTTCTGACAGGGTGTCAGCAAACTCATGGGTTAACTGGAGGGAGACCGGATTGTCAATCTCTTTCGAGTGAATTAAAGACTCCCCTAGTACATCTAAAGGAGACTTAGGGACTCTACCCAGGCTCAGTTCAAAGGGAGTCTTGCCCGTTGACGCGTGCACCGCACTGTTGACCGCAAACTGGATTTGAGGCATCAGGTCATCTCAATTGTCTTGTTTTTGGTTAATATATGCTCTCAGCACTTCTTGCAAAACTCTGTTAGTTCTTTCAGTCTGCCCATCAATCTGAGGGTGGTTTGCTGTGTTGAGCAGCTGTTCGACTCCCTTAACCCCATTAGAGCTCTCCAGAACTTAGAGGTAAATTTTGAGTCTTTGTCTGAGATGATATTAGAGGGTAGCCCATGTTGGCATACTACATGGTTGTAGAACTGTCTTGCTGTTTCGAGTGCAGTTACTTTGACAGTTGTGGGGATGAAAATGACCATTTTTGTCAATTTATCCACGACTACCAGTATCGATTCATGCCCATTGGCAGTTCGTGGTAGTGTTACCACCCAGTACATGGATATTGTTTGCCTGCGTCTAGCTGGGATGGGCAGCGGTTGTAAAAGATCCCCCGGTGGTGTGTGTCTAGACTTATTCTTTGACAATGATCACAGGACTCGAACATATTTCAAGACCTTTCGAGGTAATCCTTCCCAATGATAATGTTTTGCCAGTTTGCCAACAGTTTTGGCCTGCTCCAAATGCCCACCCAGTAAACTGTCATGTGCTTGACTCAGTAAAAGGGACCTTATTTCCAAGTTATTAGGAATGACCAGCTTCAGCCTGCCTGAAGTGGTTTCAGTCACCCAGATCCCACTCTTAAGCCTATACCCGAGTGCAGTAGCAGGATACACACCATCAGTGGGGCTGGGCTCAAATGTTGGGTCAGAAAAGTAGGCTTTCTAAGTTGTTCAAGGAAGGACTTTTTCACCTTTAGTGAAGTGAGTGCACAAAGGACTTTATCTACAGCATGCTGCTTAAAGTTCCTTTCTTGCAAATCAGGTCTTCTAGAGAGTGCACTAGCAGGATTCAACTTCCGTGGTTTATAATCAATCTGGACTTGAAACTGCTCCAGCATGTGGCTCCAGCGGTTCTCCCTTCTTGACAGCTTGGACTTCTTCTAAAAGTGAGTCAGAGCTAGATGATCTATAATCACCTTAAAAGCTTTACCATGTAAATATGCTCTCCACTGTTTGAGCACATGAATGACAGCTAGCAGCTCTTTATCATGCACAGAGTAATTAATCTCAACTGGATTAAATTTCATACTCATACAATACAGGTTGCCACTCCTGCTTTACCTTACCATCTTTTGTGGTTTTGTCAGCAGGCTGTAACAAAATAGCACCCATGGCAAAGTCAGAAGCATCAGTGACCACCTGCACAGGTTTGCTGGGGTCATACACGGCTAGCACTAGGGCAGAACTAAGAGCATCTTTAAGGGTCTGGAAGGCAGCTTGCTGCTCTTCCCCCCCGACATACCCTATGTCTTTCTTAGTAATGTCAGTCAATCTACTGGCCTTTGTAGCATAATTCTCAATAAATCTCCTATAGTAGTTAGCCAACCCAAGGAAGGACCTACCTTCAGAGACAAATTGTGGTACAGGCCAGTCCCTTATGGTCTGGACTTTCTTAGGATCCACACTGATGCCTTCGTTGCTGACAACGTGGCCTAGAAATTCAATACTTTCCTTGAAGAAATTACACTTGCTCATTTAAGCATACAACCGGTTTCTTCTAAGAGTGTCCATGACTGTCTTTAAGTGTTCAGCATGCTGAGCTTCATCTTTAGAGAAAATTAAAATATCATCCAGGAAGACTTGCACAAACTTATCCAGGTAAGGTCTGAAAATGTCATTCATAGCACCCATGAAGGTTACAGGAGTATTAGTCAGTTCAAATGGCATCACATTGAACTCATAGTGTCCATAACGTGTGCGGAAGGCAGTTTTGTGTTCATCCCCCTCAGCGGTTCTGATTTGATGATAACCACTCTTGAGGTCTATCTTGCTGAACACTTTAGCACCAGACAAGGTATCAAGCAAGTCCTCGATTCTGGATAAACCATACTTGTTCTTTACTGTAATTGTGTTAAGAGCTCTGTAATCAACGCACATTCGCATACTCCCATCCTTTTTCTTAACAAAGAGGATGGGTGCGCCATAAGGTAATTTATTGGGGAAAATGTAACCATTCTCCTCAAGCTTTGCAATCTGTGTTTTTAACTCTTCGCTCTCCATATAGGACAAGCCATAAGTGCGTTGCCAAGGTGGTTGACTCCCAGGTAATAAGTCAATCTTGTGATCCACCTCCCTCTTAGGAGGTAGTCCTGGAGGCATATTAAAAACATCAGTGTACTGAGCAACGATTTTTGCAGCAGTAGGGTGCGCCGGAGGGCTTACCTTTTTCTCAACCACTTCTTTAGGTTGAGAGGGTACCTCTCTTAGCAGCAGACATAACATTCTGTCTTCCTTCTGGTTCCAGTTTTTGATGAACTCTATTGCATTCAGCAATTTGCATCCTCCTGGAAGCCACACCTTTTCCTTCATTTGCCATCCATACAGGACAAGAGGAAGAGCACTGGTGGGTGCCAAGTTAGTCTGCCCATCACTGGCTCCTCTCACTTTAACTGTACCTCTGCTCCAACACACTCCAGCTTGATGTCTATTGAGCCAAAACCTGCCTAGCACAAGATCATAAAAGCCAGTGTTGAGTACCTCAAATGTAAGCGTTTTAGTTAGAATTGTAATGCCAGAACCTACCTGGACCTCAATAGGCTTGGTTATAATTCCTCCCGGGATACTTGAGGCATCTTCAAAGAATATTTTTCTATTCCCTTGGGTAACAGTAGGCAGCCTTAGCCGCTTAACTAAGTCCTTAAGAATGAAAGTANCTTAACTAAGTCCTTATGGATGAAAGTATGTGACGCCCCTCCGTCAACAAATGCCCTCACCTTCCTACCTGCAATCATGCAATGCAGTAGGATAGGGGGGACTGTCTTTTCCTGACTTTCGCATTGTTCTCCTGACTTAGCAAAGAAATGTTGGACATCAGGTGGAACAAGATCATCCAGAGTGTGCACTCTCTGGAGATCTATATTGCTGATGGTCTCCTTTATCTGGTTGTCAGGCATGCATAGTGAATCCAGTTCAGCAGGACCCATAATACCTGCTACGAGGGCAGCTAGTGACGACTCACTATCTCTAGCATCCTCACAGTCAGTAGACTGGATTACGGACTGTTGCTGTCTTTTAAAGGCTGGTCCTTCTCTCGACCTCTCGAAGGTGCTTGACTGGACACTGCTCTCTGAAGTGACCCGTCTGCTGGCAATGGAAGCAAACAGATTTTGCTGAGGCTGGTCTCGGCTTAGTCCTACCACCACCTCTTCCGTAGCCGCCTCGAGAGAAACCGCCTCTCCCTCTAGATTGCATAGCATTATACTCATACTCATATTCATCACCCTGATCATCCTCAGCCTGGTCTCCTTCTATTGCATTGTAGGAATTGTGGGGCTTTTTGACAACCTTAGACACCAAAACATTACTCTGGCGCTTGTGATTGAACTGCTGCTGATCCCAGCCATCAGCGTCGTGGATCAAGTCAGCCAATTTATCGTACTTCTTTTCCGCAAAATGACCAGAGACTTCGAATTTCAAGCCATACCTGAAGTATGCTAGCCTATAACGCTCTGGCAAGTTTGGCTGCTTCATCATGTTCTCGTGGAACTTTTGAGCAAACTCAGCAACTGAAGTGGTCAGCTTCAGTGTGAAGGAGATCATTGCATAGATAGCATTCTCCTGCTGATTGATGACATTGAACTTCTCATGCAGTTTCTCGACAAACTCTACCCAAGTAGGGTCACCGAGTTGCTGAGCCTTACGCTCTCCTTTCCAATAAAGCCACCAGTCTGCTGCACTACCTTTTAGTAGAGCACCAGTGTGCGTGACCTTCTCGTAATCCTGCAGTTCTGGGTAGTTCTCCAGCCACTGCTCAACAGCGGCGAGAAACTTGATCAGGTAATACTTTTTGTTTCCCTCAGGATCATAGTCCTGGGGAGGTTTCAACTTAGGCTTACTAGGCCCTCTGCCACCACCACCAGTGGTTTGAGAACCCAGTTGGTCTCTGTCCCGCACCAAGGACATTATGATTCTTTTGTCCTCCTGTTGGGACTGATACATGCTTGCCATTTGCGATTGCATTTGCACAAACAATGCTTCCAAATCTACACTCTGTGGTGGGAGTCTAGCAGATGCAGCAGCAGCAGTGGCATCCACTCGCTGAGTAGTATCTTTAACAGTCCCTCTCGCTCCTGCAGCAGCAATTCCTGCCGCATTCAGCCGGTCACGAATTTGACCTAGAGGCACATTGAGCTGTACAGCAGGTGGGTTCAGGACATTGGCCCTTGCTGCCACGAGTTCTTTGACAGTGCGCTCGTCCGCTGGCTGTCCTTCCCTCCTTTCTGTATTCTCAGCAACTTTTGCTAATCGTTCGGCTTTTAATCTAACTCTCTCCTCCTCAGCCTGCTATGCTGCGACTTCAGCAATAGCAGTTGCCTCATCTGCAGCCTCTCTAGCTGCAGTATCCGCCACTGCTTCAAAATAAGTACGGGTTCCCGCTACATGGCTTTTAGCCTGGTTTTCAACATTCTCGTTATCCTGGTTCTCCATGTCTCGGGAGTTGCTAGTTTGAGACCTTGTCCTTACCATACAAAGAAGACTGTGATAACTGCTCCGATACCGCTGAAATGAATCGACTTACCAAATAGGCGATTAAAAATTAATAAAGATCTTTATAATCAATGAGTAATCTCTATGGTATTTTTTGTTAGTTGATTAAACAGCAAAAGGATTACACACTAGCAGTGGGCAATACTCGCAAGTCAAATGCAAGTAAACTAGCATCAATAATGCAATCAGTAAACCCATACATAAGCAAGGCTAGAAGACAGTGCATATCAATGGCTTCTCGCCTTGGATTCAGATCTCTCTCAGTAAGCTGTACAAGAGAGTTGGCCTCGTTTCCGAATGCCGAACTCGAGAGCAATATCTAGCATATGTACATGGAATGAGTTTACTGTTCAACGGCAAGTGCCATGGCACCGCCTACCCGGGAGTTAACCACGTTGGTAGGACCTCGGTTAACAAAATCCACCGCCATCTCCCATCATCCCGAATCGCCATCCATCCTAAGGATGTCATCTGGCCATCCATCTAGCATACCACACTTAGATGCATATCGAGGCAGTTTGTTGCTACAGAGTACGGAAGTCAGCTGGCTGTCAAAGAATGTGTCGGCTAGCTGACCTAAGTTGACTTCAGCCTGCTGCTTCCGGCTGAGTCATTAAACTGATACTTTCATAAAGTCCAACATACTGAATATTAACTAGAGTTCAGCAGGCTGAACTTATAACTGTTATATTTAAATGAATATTATATCAACCAATATGCTGATTCATTACATACATTGACCTACCACGTTCGCAGGGTCGTTTCATGTAATCTTGTGCTTTCGTCACCTGGCTCCACTTTGTAACAATCTGTCGCGTGGCTAAATGCGGCGCGTGCGACACGTCACCGGAAGGTGACGGAAGTTTAGGTTACTATTGTATAATTACAATTGGCGCGCAATCAAAATACCTCAACTTACCTTTTTGTTTGTATCGCTACATTGGTATTGGAGCGCGAACGAACGCAACCGTGTCCAGGAGACCAGGGTTCAAATTCCAATGGGCACAAGGGTACTCGGGGGTTGGGAGGCTGGTTGATGGTACAACCGTATGGGGATCTTTGGATTCTACGAAGAAAGGACACTATCGCGAAAGAACGTCCCTTGCGTTGCCGCGGCCTAAGTGCCTGAGACGTGCACACTCGTAGGTGGGAAGAGTGCAACGATCCGCCGCGTGGCCAGATGTGGCGCGTGCGGCACGTCGCCGAAAGGTGACAAAAGCGTCAGTTTATTGTATAAGTACAATCGGTGCTCGATCAAAGTACCTCAAGTTACCTCTTCGTTCGTATCGCTACACACTTGCATCTCACGTAATTTCAGTTGGACATTGCGTGACCAGCACCGTGTTATGTTATTGCATATGTGTAACATAATTGTAGTAATATATAAATTAAATCGTACTTAGATATTCATATTGACATTTATTGACTCTAAGTTCATTCGATCAATGACCATTAAAATCTCACTAAACAATCGTTTTACTTTACAAGGTGGTCCCTATTTTGTGCTGAACACTAGCTATACTGTAGGTCCTATTTTGGTTCTGGAACCAAATTATGTCCCATAACTAGGCAAAATTCTACACCCCCTTAGCCTACTTTATTTAAATCAAAATTGTCTCTAAATAGGCTCATTGGATGTGTCATAACTCAAACCTCTCCGGCAAATTAGTTTTAGCCATAACGGCCAATATATGACGAAATTATGTAAGTTTGCCGGCCACGAAGAGGTCACTTTCTGTTTCGATTTTGACCTTCGAACAGGCCTCTTCCTGTCTGTCATTTCTTTTGCTTTGCATGCTACAGAAGCCATGGCTGACATCGCTTCTTCGTCTACAGGCCCCCCGGTAGCCGTAGGCACTAAGATACTAACACCTAGTAAGATTTGGGGTGAAACTTTGGCAGCACAAAAGTTTGAAGCGCACTGTAAAGATTTTTTTTTGGTCAAAATTTTAGAGGAAGAGGTGCATAAGACCAAAGAAACTAAGTTTAAGATCTATTTTGGCTACGATGAAGAGTACAAAACATGGGGACGCAGGCAAATACTACATTACATGCCTCAAATCCTCAAATTTTGTTGGTTTTGCCCATATGAGGGAGTTGTTAGAGTTGAGGCCTCTTCGGACCCACTTTCACAGCTTCTTGCTTCTCATGTGATTGAAGTTACTCCTAGCATTGTAAACACCCTCCCTAAACCTGAAAAAACTCCCACACCACCAGAAGACACTCCCACACCACCAGAAGACACTCCCACACCAGTAGCAGACACAACAGTCACAGAGGAAGAGTCGGAAATAGACTTAGATCCGGTAGAGTCAACACGAAAAAGAGGGAGACCATCAAAACAGACAGGACCGGACATGTCTGTGCCTGCTAACAGGGAAGAGAGAAGGAACAAGGAGGTAGTGGCAAGGGAGACTGCTAAGAGGAGGGCAAGGAGGGGTTACAGCAAGAAGAAGAACAGGCACTCAGATGAAGAGGAGTACAGCTCAGACATGGAGCTGGAGTCTGAAGGAGAGCCAATGGTGCCTGCTGCTGCTGAAGAAGAAGAAGTTGAGGAGCCTGCCAACAGAGAGGAGTACTTTTGGAGGCCTGCTGCTGAAGGTGAAGTTCCACCTTGGCTGATGAAGCCTGTCAGCACTCTAGCCACAGGCCTGGCCAGAATGAGCACAAGGCACTTTCACAGCTTCAGCCAATTTGCTGTTTTGTGCCTTCTCATTGGTATAGATTGGTATGACTCTATGGTTTCTGCTACCAATGCATATGCACATAATGAAGATGCAAAGCAATGGAACCAGCTCACCACTAGTGAGCTCATCATGTGGCATGGCTTGTGTATTGCTATGGCATTGAATTCCTTGCCTAGGTACACCATGTACTGGAAGAATGACAATTTTGGTCCTGTAAAGTTTCTTGCCTATGGCAAATACATGTCTAGAGATGGGTGGGTTCAGATAAAAGCATACATGCATATTATTTCTAATGCAGGCAGAAATGGATTTTCTCCTAAGTCTGGAGAGTATAAGCTCTGGCAGTGTCAACCCTTCATAGATCTACTCAAGAGAACATTCAAGGAGCACTATTTATTCCAGGTGTGCACATGACAGTTGATGAGAGACTTATCCCAACTAGAAATAGACAGTATCCAGTCCAGGTGTATTGTCGTAAGAAGCCTTACAAATTTGGCATTGAGGTGTTCACACTGGTTGATAGTGTCACATATTACTGCTGGGACTTTGTAGTATTTGACAAGGTCAAGAGACCTGGCAGAAATACCACTGTTGTTTTGGAGATGGTCAGCACTTTGCCTGAGGGTCAGACTTATAGCTTTGTATTAGATAGAGGCTTCACAAGTCCTGTACTTGTGAGAGCACTGTTAAAGCTTGGCCATAGAGCAACAAGCACAGTTGTAAATAGAATGCACTATCCTACTAAGCAATTGGTCTTAGACATACTTGCAGGAGAAAAAGAGGCGGAGCAAGGGTCATTCACAGCGCTCGTGTTAGAATGGCCTGAACAGGTAGCTGTAGTTTGGCAAGACAAGGAGCCTGTGTATCTCTTGTCTAACTGTTGAGGTCTTATCGTAGTTGAGGCTGAGAGGAGACAGAAGGGAGGAGAGACTAAGACTATACCTGCACCTGAGATTGTGAAGCACTATAACATGTACAAAGACGCGGTCGATCAATTCGACAAGTTATGCTTGAGAGACAACTACTCTGTCGCGACTGAGCAGGTAGCTAGAAAGTGGTGGCACCGCCTGTATTGGGGCTTGTTTGATGGTGCCATTGCTAATGCATATATATTGTATGAGCTGGCCCACCCTGGTGCTGACAGATACTTGTTCATGTTGCAACTAGTGAGGAAGATGTCGGAGTGGGTACATCCTCGCGACAGGCAGACCAGGTCAAGTGCAGCAGGAGCTGCTGGAGAGCAGAGGTGGACTGGGAGGCACTTTCCTGACAAGGTGAAGAAAGGAGAAAGGGCAAGCTGTGTGGTGTGTAGTGCTAAGTACTTTGACTTAGGAGCTGCAGCAAGGAAGAAGAGGTGCCAGTTCATGTGTATATCTTGTAACTTTGCCTTACATCCCACTCCTTGCTTTGAAATTTTTCACACCACCAGAAACATAGAGCATCTAGATTGTGGTAGGAAGAGGTTGCCCACTGGTGCTCCTAAATAGTAGCATAAATGAAAGGTGAATAACTCTAAGACTAATTATTTTTTTTGCTCACACCATCTGCTATATACCAGATTTTCCAACGCGTCGGCCATGGAACCATGTATGACAGAGCTCATAATTTTTGCTTTACATATTTTTGGTGTTTTCATGTTTCATAGTGCTTGTCTAAGGTAATCTAAGCATGCCTGAACTTGTTTCAATAATTTTCATCAAGAACTGTAAAATTTAAGCACCAAACAATAAATCTGCATGATGCATTTCCTAGATTCCTTATGGAACCAATGACCAAAAAAACTTGGTGTCAATTTAAGTCCCAAACATTGGGGTGGTGTAGCAGCTAGGATACTAAATGAATTGTATATCTGTAAAATGCACTGTCCTTCTTACATCAGGATAAATGCTAGAAAACATCAAGACCTAAAACTAAGTTGTACTTTTCCGGATATTGTGTTGAAAAGAAATGTACTTGTAGGACCTCACACGTGTGTTTCCCTTGTAGTACAAAAAAGTACACTAAAAAATCTCGGAAAAATTGAAAAAAGTACATTGCCAGATTGTTTACTCAAAGTAGATTCAATATATATATGGCTCTTATGTACCACATAAGCACTGATTTTAGTATGAGCACTCAAAGATAGGCTGTTGTGGTGTCCGTTTTGGTCCTATAGGCAGTAAATCTAGTGTTAAGAGAGTAAATATATTGAGTTCAAGAAGGCTACTATAATCTTCACCACTCTTTTCAATTATGCACGTTCTATCCTGTTGTCTCTCATATTTCTTGCATGGGTGGACGCATGTGTCAATTGTCTACATTATTAACATTCCCAAGTGACAACATTAGTGGAGCTAAAATATTGAATAATGGTTAATTGGAAAACTTGAACTAAGATTCTGTTGAGTTTGAAGCTAAAAGTAGTAAGTATTGACAATCATTTATATTTATAATCGAGATTTGTTACATGTGCGTTGACGTCACATATATGAACATGAGTATAGAGTAAAAATCAAAAATACTTAATAGCAATGTGGAGACTAGTAATAGTGACGCGCACAGTACATGAAAAGATAGTATGATTGGTGGCGCGGAACGTGACTATGGTTACGCCCTAAAGGTAATTTCTTTTTTAACTACTTTCATGTATATGGAAAATTATTGTGAGAATTTAATTATTTGTAAAAAAATATCTGGCATATGTAATGTACAAATATGTATGGAAGTATAACAGCGAAGAAAAAATTTGGGGTACAAGGATAACGAGCTTCGAATCTGAATAATTAAAACGTTAAACAATACCAATAAGTTTTGATCAAGCTGGGAAAAAAGGATAACAAAGGAGATAAACAAGGGCATCTACGTCTGTAAGTTTTATTTCTAGAAATCTCAAAATATTTGGTATCTTAAGATTTATCCTCGTATGCACAACCGTTGCTTGGTGTCTGCGTCACCACGAGGCAGTTCTTGAAGCACCACAATCCTTATAGTTGAACTAACGAGCTTCATTGTTTTGCCAGCTTATTAACATTCCTTATACGCGCTCACACGCGCACACCAGCAATTGTCCTCTCTAGAAGCCCTTAGTACAACAATACAACTGTGTCTTGCCAGTGCATTCATAAAATTTTAAGTATGTGTAATGAATCAGTATATTAGTGGATATAATATTCATTTAAATATAATAGCTAATCAAGTTCAGCCTGCTGAACTTTAGTTAATAGTCAGTCTGCTGGACTTTACATAATTATCAGTTTAATGACTCGGCCGAAAGCAGCAGGCTGAAGTCAACTTAAGTCAGCTTGCTGACACATTCTTTGACAGCCAGCTGACTTCCGTGCTCGGTAGCAGCGAACTGCCTTGATATGCATCTAAGTACGACATGCTAGATGAATGGCCAGATGACATCCCTATGATGGATGGCTATTCGGGATGATGGGAGATGGCGGTGGATTTGGTTAACCGAGGTCCTACCAACGTGGTTAACTCCCGGTTAGGGGGTGCCATCGCACTAACCGTTGAACAGTAAACTCATTCCATGTACATATGCTAGGCATTGCTCTCGAGTTCGGCATTNGTTCGGCATTT
>WELA01004683.1:106559-150709 GCA_009602735.1 Mesotaenium endlicherianum | reverse complement strand
GATGCCACTCCTGCCGTACCTTACCATCCTTTGTGGTTTTGTCAGCAGGCTGCAACAAAATAGCACCCATGGCAAAATCAGAGGCATCAGTAACCACCTGCACCGGTTTGCTGGGGTCATACACGGCTAGCACTGGGGCAGAACAAAGGGCATCTTTAAGGGTCTGGAAGGCAGCCTGCTGCTCTTCCCCCCACACATACCCGATGTCTTTCTTAGTAAGGTCAGTCAGTTTACTGGCCTTTGTGGAATAATTCTCAATAAATCTCCTATAGTAGTTAGCCAACCCGAGGAAGGATCTAATTTCAGAGACGGACTGTGGTACTGGCTAGTCCCTTATGGTTTGGACTTTCTTAGGATCCACACTGATGCCCTCCTTACTGACAACGTGGCCTGAGAATTCAATACTTTCCTTAAAGAAATCACACTTGCTCATTTTAGCATATAAGTGATTTTTCTGTGGAGTGTCCAGGACTGTTTTTAAGTGTTCAGTGTGCTGAGCTTCATCTTTAGAGAAAATTAAAATATCATCCAGGAAAACTTGCACAAACTTATCCAAATAAGGTCTGAAAATGTCATTCATAGCCCCCATGAAGGTAGCAGGAGCATTAGTTAGTCCAAATGGCATCACGTTGAACTCATAGTGTCCATAACGTGTGCGGAAAGCAGTCTTGTGTTCATCCCCCTCAGCAATTCTGATTTGATGATAACCACTCTTGAGATCTAGCTTACTGAACACCTTAGCGCCAGACAGGGTATCAAGCAAGTCCTCGATTCTGTATAAAGCATACTTTTTTTTTACTGTAATTCTGTTCAGGGCTGTGTAATCCACACACATCCGCATACTGCCATCCTTTTTCTTAGCAAATAGGATAGGTGCGCCGTACGGTGATTTACTGGGAGAAATGTAACCATTTTCCTCCAGCTCTGCAATTTGTGTTTTCAAGTCCTCACTCTCCAAATAAGACAAGCCATACGTGCGTTGCCAGGGTGGCTGGCTACCAGGTAATAAATCAATCCTATGATCTACTTCCCGCTTAGGGGGTAGTCCTGGAGGCATATTAAACACATCCGTGTACTGAGCAACAATGTTTGCAGCAGTAGGGTGCTCCGGAGGGTGTACCTTTTTCTCAACCACTTCTTCAGGTTGAGGAGGTACCTTTCTTAGCAGCAGACATAATATTCTGTCTTCCTTCTGGTTCCAGCTTTTGACGAACTCCATTGCATTCAGCAACTTGCATCCTTCTGGAAGCCTCTTCTTTTCCTTCATTTGCCATCCACACAGGACAAGAGGAAGAGCACTGGTGGGTGCCAAGTCAATCTGCCCATCACTGGCTCCTCTCACTTTAACTGTACCTCTGCTCCAACACACTTCAGCTTGATGTCTATTAAGCCAGGACCTGCCTAGCACGAGATCATAAAAGCCAGTGTTGAGTACCTCAAATGTAAGCGTTTCAGTTAGAACTGCAATGCCAGAACCTAACTGGACCTCAATAGGCTTGGTTATAACTCCTCCCGGGATACTTGAGGCATCTCCAAGGAATATTTTTCTATTCCCTTGGGTGACAGTAGGCAGCCTTAGCCGCTTAACTAAGTCCTTGTGGATAAAAGTATGTGACGCCCCTCCGTCAACAAATGCCCTCACCTTCCTACCTGCAATCATGCAATGCAGTAGGATAGGGGGGACTGTCTTTTCCTGACTTTCGCATTGTTCTCCTGACGTAGCAAAGAAATGTTGGACATCAGGTGGAACAAGAGCATCCAGAGTGTGCACTCTCTGGACGTCTATATTGCTGATGGTCTCCTTTATCTGGTTGTCAGGCATGCATAGTGAATCCAGTTCAGCAGGACCCATAATACCTGCTACGAGGGCAGCTAGTGACGACTCACTATCTCTAGCATCCTCACAGTCAGTAGACTGGATTACTGACTGTTGCTGTCTTTTAAAGGCTGGTCTTTTCTCTCGACCTTAGGCAGGTGCTTGACCGGACACTGTTCTCTGTAGTGGCCTTTCTGCTGACAATGGTAGCAAGTAGATTTTGCTGAGGCTGGTCTCGGCTTAGTCCTACCACCACCCCTTCCATAGCCACCTCGAGAGGGACCACCTCTACCTCTAGACTGAATAGCATTGTACTCATACTCATATTCATCACCCTGATTATCCTCAGCCTGGTCTCCTTCAACTGCATTGTAGGAACCGTGGGGCTTTTTGACAATCTTAGACACCAAAGCGTTACTCTGGCGCTTGTGATTGAACTGCTGCTGATCCCAGGCGTCAGCATCCTGGATCAAGTCAGCCAGTTTCTCATACTTTTTCTCAGCAAAATGACCAGAGACCTCGGATTTCAAGCCATACCTGAAGTATGCTATCCTATACCGTTCTGGCAAATCAGGCTGCTTCATCATGTTCTCTTGGAACTTTTGAGCAAACTCAGCAACTGAAGTGGTCTGCTTCAGTGTCAGGGAGATCATCGCATAGATAGCTTTCTCCTGCTGGTTGATGACATCAAACTTCTCATGCAACTTCTCGACAAACTCTACCCACGTAGGGTCACCGAGTTGCCGAGCCTTACGCTCTTCCTTCCAGTAAAGCCACCAGTCTGCGGCACTGCCTTTCAGTAGCGCACCGGTGTGCCTGACCTTCTCGTAATCTTGCAGTTCTGGGTAGTTCTCCAGCCACTGCTCAACATCCGCGAGAAACTTGATCAGGTAATATTTTCTGTTTCCCTCAGGATCATAGTCCTGGGGAGGTTTCGGCTTGGGCTTACTAGGCCCTCGGCCACCACCACTAGTGGTGTGAGACCCCAGTTGGTCTCTGTCCCGGAGTAGGGACATTATGATTCTTTTGTCCTCCTGCTGGGACTGATACATGGTCGCCATTTGCGACTGCATCTGAACGAACAATGCTCCCAAGTCTACATTTTGGGGTGGTAGATTAGCAAATGCAGCAGCAGCATTGGCATCTACTCGCTGAGTAGTGTCCTCAACAATCCCTCTTGCTCCTGCAGCAGCAATTCCTGCCGCATTCAGCCGGTCACGTATTTGACCTAGGGGTACATTGAGTTGTACGGCAGGAGGTGGGTTCAGAACATTGGCCCTTGATGCCATAAGTTCTTCAACAGTGCGCTCGTCAGCTGGCTGTCCTTCCCTCCTTTGTATATCTTCAGCGGCCTTTGCTACTTGTTCAGCTTCTAGTCTGGCTATCTCCTCCTCAGCTTGCTGAGCTGCGACTGAGGCAATAGCAGCTGCCTCATCTGCTGCCTCCCTAGCTGCAGTATCCGCTACTGCTTCCGAATAGGTACGGTTTCCCGCTACATGGCTTTCCGCCTGGTTTTCGACATTCTCGTTATCCTGGTTCTCCATGTCTCGGGAGTTGCTAGTTTGAGACCTTGTCCTTACCATACAAAGAAGACTGTGATAACTGCTCCGATACCACTGAAATGAATCGACTTACCAAATAGGCGATTAACAATTAATAAAGATCTTTATATCAGCAAGTAATCTTTATGGTATTTCCGTTAACTAGTTAAACGGCAAAGGACAATACACTAGCAGGGAATAATACTCGTAAGTCAAATGCGAGTAAACTAGCATCAATGATGCAAATCAGTAAACTCATACATAAGCAAGGTTAGAAGACAGTGCGTATCAATGGCTTCTCGCCTTGGATTCAGAGTTCTCTCAGTAAGCTGTACAAGAGAGTTGGCCTCGTTTCCGAATGCCGAACTCGAGAGCAATGCCTAGCATATGTACATGGAATGAGTTTACTGTTCAACGGTCAGTGCGATGGCACCGCCTACCCGGGAGTTAACCACGTTGGTAGGACCTCGGTTAACCAAATCCACCGCCATCTCCCATCATCCCGAATAGCCATCCATCATGGGGATGTCATCTGGCCATTCATCTAGCATGTCGTACTTAGATTCATATCAAGGCAGTTCGCTGCTACCGAGCACGGAAGTCAGCTGGCTGTCAAAGAATGTGTCAGCAAGCTCACTTAAGTTGACTTCAGCCTGCTGCTTTCGGCCGAGTCATTAAACTGATAATTATGTAAAGTCCAGCAGACTGACTATTAATCAAAGTTCAGCAGGCTGATCTTAATTAACTATTAGATTTAAATGAATATTATATCCACTAATATACTGATTCATTATAGCCGTGGACCTGGCAGCGCATTATGCTGGGCGCGCGTGGGAGCCAGTGTGAGTGCGTGCAGGCTCCTGTCGGCAGAGGCGCCTGCAGCTCTGGCAGCGGACGCTACGCCGTAACACGGACGTGCGCGGGGCTGCGGTGCTGCCGCTAAGCCTGATGGGTGCCCTGAAGCTGTGCGTGCGCCAGTTGTCAGTGCCGTGGCGTAGGACGGAGGAACGGAAGCAAGAAGCGCTCCGCACGCGTCATAGTTATCGACGTCGACGAGGCCACGGAGTCTAGCGATCTCCGCGTTGGCCTCCACGAGGGCGTCGCTGACGTCGTCGAAGCTGCAGTAGTCGGCTCCAGGCATCAATGCGGCGTCCGTTGTGGCCGTAGCTGCTGTCATCGCGGGGCGGCCACCCGTACGAGGGTTGCGTGCGCCTCGCTGTCCTGCTGAAGGCGTAGGGCCGTCGCGGGCGCGTCCGTTCTTGACGTCGCGCTTCTTCTGCAAACAGACGATCTGCAGGTGGCCGGCCTTGCCACAATAGGTGCAGTCGCCGGGCTTGCCATTCTGCGCGAGAGTATAGTTCTGGCGTGAGTGGCCCATCTTACCGCAGGACCAGCAGGGATCGCTCGTGGTGGCAGCCATGGAAATGCGGCCACGTGTAGCTCCGCGCTGCTGCGTCTGCTGAGGCAGCTGAGAACGCTGAGGCTGCTGCTGCTGTGACTGGGGCTGGCGGGCAGGCGTCGTGCGCGTCATAGAAGACGGCAGCATTGAGGCCTCCTGGCGCACGCCCGTGGATGCCAAGCCCACACGATCGCTAATGTTGCTCCGTGCGGCGGCCAAGCTCTGCTTCTCAACGGAGAGGTAGGCCTGCTCCAGAGAATACTTTGAACCGTGGCGGTCGATGAGGGGGACTACGGCCCTCTCCCTCAGACGCGGCTCGACGGCACGCAAGAAGATCTCCGCGGCCTCCCGGTCAGTGACAGTGCCGACATCGCGGCGGAGGTGCACCAAGCGGCGGTACATCATGCGGATAGTCTCGTTCTTGCGTCGGAAGAAATGGTGCAGCTCGTACACCTTCTCTTTAGTTGCAGCCTGGAACTCTGTCTTCAGGATGTTCTAGAAGGCTTGCACTGGATCAGCTCGCAGGGTCGCCACTGGTGGGTCACCCACAAGCTCAGTGCGGGTCCGGAGCTCGGTCTCCTTCTCACGGAAGGTGTCGCGGGCCTCGTGCGAGAGGTAGCGCATAAGCGTGTCGGAGACGTCGCGCTTAGTCAGCGTGGGTGTCTTGAGCTTTGCAGCCGCGAAGTCAGCCTGAAACTCCGAGATGGTATCTTCCAGATCACAGGTGCCTGGCCTACCGCTGAAGCGGTAGGCAGACCTGTCAGTCCTGACCTCGTGGTCACCTGCCATGGGATACCAGAAATCGTAGTGAGCCCACTGGGGAGATGGCTCAGAAACAACTGCCGTGTGCTGGAGAGCAGGTTGCTCTTCTTCGGCGGGTTCAGTGATAGTGCTGAGATCTGAGTCTGAGTCTTCTCCACTAACCCCTTTGTAGTGGCTGATAAGAAAGCCCACTACGGGTAGGCATACGCTGAGGGTTCTAATTGCTTGCAGGCAAAGAGAGATCTTTTTAGAAGTAAGGGAAGTGTACTCTCCTGAGTGAGCACCTTNGAGTGAGCACCTTAAGACTGTAATCTGGTAGGAAAACAACTAATGAAGTATGGCCCAAAAGATCACTGGAAGCACATCATGATCTTCAGAGTAGTCCTATGGCAAGGGCTTAAGCTGTGACTTTGCTCACCACTTGTGGAGTTCTTCAAGTGACTGGAAGCCTGGAGGGCTTGCTCTTCACAAGAGAGTAACTCAGTGGTCCTAAAAACACAAGAGATAAAAGTGTAAATTTTACTGATAATCTCTGTTACTTACACCTGGCATAATGGGACTTCTAAAAAGATGTCTCTTCTAGGGACATCTCTAGTATTTATACTCCTGGAAATCCGGCGGGGTATGCGGCGGATCCAATGCATGTAGTTATTCTAGGAGGCTCTTCTATGTCCACTATTGTGTACAAGGCATGTACTAGCACTCCTATAGGCTAAGCATAACTCAAGCCAATCAAAGCAAGGTGCGTAGGATATGCTACGTGTCCCTCATTGGCCGAGCTTACCTTGGGTGATTCTACCTAGATAGCGCCTCAAAAGTGGATCTGAAAGTTGAGGAAGCTTCCTCTAGGAGTAGGTGATGCAGTCACCAAGTTATAGCCTCAATGATGCACATATACTATGGAAATGCAAAGCTTATGTAGGCTAAGGGGCTCGCGGATTTGTGCGCACAAGCTAGGGGTTTTAGGGGGTCACGAATAGGCAAGAATGTGCACATTGAAACACAAATTGCCCTTTGGTGAGGATCCGCTAGGGGCCGGTAGGTGGCGCGGACTAGATCGCTCATATCTCGCTCGATACTTGACCAAATGACGCGAACCCGGTGCCATTCGGAAGGTGACTCAACGCGCTACACTTTGGTGACTTGGAAATTGAGAAAAGGTCAACGTATGGATGCGTAAAGTCTATGCAAAGTTGGCCTTCCTAGGTTGATGGTTCACACATGTGGAGCTCGGTTTCGTGCGGCAACCTCGACTCAATAAATCATGACACCTCCAAGAGGGTTGTCGTGTCCTTCTCGTAGAAGCAAGAGCCGGAGGTCTAAGTCATTAGGAACACATCTCTGGCCCCACCCAATAATTGCCTTCTTGCTTCTTGTGTGGGTCCAAGGCCGCTTCTCCATTCTTGTAGTAAGGGTCTCTTTCATAGGCGGCTGAAAATTGAGCTTCCAGATTTGTATTTAGGGATCTCATCACTACGTTTAATTGCAGTCTTGAGAGGGGGTCAGCCGGGTTTGTCTTGCCGCGCTGGTACTGAATCGTGATGTTGTATTGTTGCAAGTATCCACTCCATCTTGCTTGTCTCCTTGAGAGATACGGGTGCGTCTGGAGGTGCTTCAACGCCTCGTGGTCCGTAGTGACCAGCACCTTGCGTCCTTCAATGTAGCAGCCCCAAACCTTCAAGGCATGTACAATTGCCAACGCCTCTCGCTCCGTGGTTGTATAAATTTGCTCGGCTGGATTTAGCTTCCTTGACTCGTAGGCAATGGGCTGCAGTCCCTTGCCTTGGTCTTGAAGCAAGATTGCTCCTATTGCATAGGAAGATGCATCGATGATGACGTGGAAGGGCCAATTCGGGTTTGGACTTGGGAGTGTGAGCACCAATGTCGTCAATCTTTGCTTCAGTCGTTGGAATGCTTCCTCCTCTTTCTTGGTCCAAACATATGGCTTGTCTTTCTTCAGTAGATCCGTGAGAGGGGCTGCTATATGTAAGAAGCTCTAGATGAATCTCCTGTACCAATTGGCAAATCCCAAGAATGATTGGAGTTCTTTCTTGGTCGTGGGGGTTGGCCATTCCTCCAGCACCGCGGTCTTCTTGGGGTCCATCTTGATGCCATCAGCAGTCACGTCAAGACCTAGGAACTCCACTCCTTGTTTAGCAAACTCGCACTTTGACTCCTTTGCAAATAGCTTGTTTTGCTTCAATACTCCGAGGACTTCTTTCAAGTTTCTTGCATGCTCTTCAAGGTTCTTGTTGTAGATAAGAATGTCATCGATGAATAGTACCACAAATGTGTCCAACATGGGCTGACATATGGTGTTCATCATAGTCATGAAAGTTGCTGGCGCGTTGGTGAGTCCAAATGGCAGGACCATGAACTCAAAATGTCCATATCTTGTCTTGAACGCCGTTTTCTCATGTCAGGTTCCGCGATGCGAATCTGGTGGTAGCCGCTTCTCAAGTCCACCTTCGTGAAGTACTTGGCTCTAACCAGCCGATCCATGAGCTCATCCATGCGCGGTAGCGGGTATCGATTCTTGATGGTGATCTTGTTGAGGGCGCGATAGTCCACACGCATCCTCAAGGTACCATCTTTCTTCTTGACAAATAGCACCGGGGCTCCAAATGGCGACTTGCTAGGTCGAATGAAGCCATACTCCAGTAGCTCCTGTATTTGCTTCTTGACTTCGTCGAGCTCCGTGTATGACATCTTAAATGGATGTCGAGAGATGTGCTTGCTTCCGAGCTCCAACTCTATCTTGTGGTCTACGAATCTCTTGGGGGGTAAGCCCTTGGGCAATTCCGGGGAAAATACTTCTTTGTCGTCCTCTAAGACTTCTTGTATCTCCTTGGGAAGGAGGCTACCTTCTTGACTCTCGATGTCTTTCTTGATTTCTTTGGCGTGATCAAGGCCAAAAGAAGCTCGTGTCCCTTCCTCACAAGTCTCTTGAGTTGGAGGGCGGACAATAGTATCTCGTGTGCCAGCTTCTTGATGTCTTGGGTCTGGATATTTTGGATTGCGCGCAAAATACAGATTCTTGAAGTGATGTCATTCTTGATCTTGATAGTACCGTCTCTCTAATCATCTTGGTGGTTGTGCTTGGTCAACCAAGGCGTCCCTAGGATGACGTCGTACTTGCCCAATTGCATGGGGGAGAATACTACTCTATCCTTAAAGGACTTGATAGAGAGTGCCAAGGGGTACGTCTTCTTGGAAGGGGTAGTATAGGAAAATCCATCGGGCATCATAATTTCCTCGTCGTGGTCAAGAGTTTGCATAGTAATACCGTGCTTGGTGGCAAAATCTGCAGCAATGAAGTTGCCTTGAGCTCCGCTATCCACCAAGATGTGGACCTTCTCTCCTCTAAGGTAGCCTCTCAAACTCATTGGGGTTGAAACGTCGTATTCGACCGGGGTCTCCACCTCACTTGGCTTGTTGTCTTCTTGTGAAGTGGGTCTTGGGGTGGTAGGCTCCTGGCCTACCGGCGCTGCCAATTTTTTTACAACTTTTTGGGGCATGAGAGTACACGATTGTAGTGATTTGAGTTATTATATATTAGTTCGCATATATTTTAATGTTTTCAAATATATTTGGAGTAGTATTGTGTGGAGTCAAGTGTGAATAGGTACTCTAGTAACTTGGTTCATGTCCTTTGAACCTTCCAAGGCATTTTCGAAGTTAGAGGAAAGACCTAGAAGAACTCCATGTGGCAAAAGTCAGATGTGCCATTTTTAGGTCAAAAGGACATGTGTACATTATTCTAGAAAGAGGTGGCAAGTTTTGGGATGTGTTGGGTGCCAACACATCAACATACACCTTCCTAGAAATTACTTATGTAGCAAGTATATAAACAAGAGCTAGAACATAGAAAGACATTCCAGAATCACTCTTGTACTTGCCAAAATCCAGAAATATATTAACTTTCAAGAAGCCATCTCTCTTTCAAGAAGCTACCACTTGTGTTCAAAGATCCTTGTCTTGAATAGATAAAGTATTCTGTTTTACTAAGTACTTTATCTATCTGTTTCACTACAGTGGTATCGGAGCTAGGCACTTTGGTAGCACAAGAAGATGGCCGATCCTCAAGACCAACAGCAAGCTTTCGAAGGAAGCCCTTCCTCTCCAAGACACCCTCCTCCAGCGCCGATGGGAGAGCCCACTCAAGAAAATCTGCAACAACAAGAAGCACCACAAGGAGGAGCACACCCTCCTCCAGCGTCGATGGGAGAGCCTACTCAAGGAAATCTCCAACAACAAGAAGCACCACAAGGAGGAGCACCGTCAAATCCCGTGGCAGCCGCTATAGCAAAGTTGACCCCACCACAAGGAGTTCCCGCAAATGAGTGGGCAGCCTTCCTAATGACCGTCCACAACCAAGTGGGCTTGGCCACCTATGAAGCAACCGTGCAAGCGTCAAGAGAAGCTATGGCTGCCATGGTTGCCCCTATTGCGAGCAATGCTCAAAATCCAGCCCCGGCTCAAGCGCCTCCACAAGAGCCAACGAGAGCAAGGAAACTCATCAAGCCCGGCAAACCCGACACTTTCAACCCCGGGAAAGGTGCCAACCTGAATTTATGGCTCTACCAAGTGGAGACGTACCTCGCATTCCTTGAAGTACCCGAGGAGGACTACGTTCCCTTTGCCGTTACCTTACTTAGAGGAGCAGCAACATCATGGTGGCGTAACTATCAAGCGGCTATATATCAAGCTATGGCGCACCCCATGCTCGGCCAAGAGCCCCCACCATCATATGCAAGATGGGCAGATTTTCGTGAGGCCCTCAAGAAGCAATTCATGCCCATCAATGCGGAGAAGATTGCCCGAGGAAAGCTCCACCATCTCAAGCAAACGACGTCCGTTCAAGAGTATACATCCAGATTTCACGCCCTCACTCTTGAGATCCCCAACATGTCTCTCGAGGAGAAGATTGACCGCTACATCTTTGGCCTCAAACCCAAGGTGGCAAAGGAAGTGGAGTTACGCGACTTGACGGACTTCTCAAAGATCATTGAAGTGGCCCAAAAGGTGGATACCTTGGATTTCAAGCACTCCGTGCCTTCATCTTCACGGGTACCGACGACGCGGGTGTACGCAGCCCCTTCCACATCCGAATCTGGACCCACACCCATGGAAATCGGAGTTATTAAAAGGGACCCCGCGGCTGCCCGGAAGAGTGGAAGACCCTCCAATGACACTTATGATGCAAGAAACCAGCAAGGAGTGAAAGCAAGACTCTCCCCGGCTGAAAAAGAAGCTCTCATGACGGCTGGACTATGCTTTTATTGCAAGGAAAAGGGCCATCGTGCACTTTCATGCCCCAAAAAGTTGTCAAAAAACGGACAGCGCCGGTAGGCCAGGAGCCTACCACCCCAAGACCCACTTCACGAGAAGGCAACACGCCAAGTGAGGTGGAGACCCCCGTTGAAGACGACGTTCCAGCCCCAATGAGTTTGAGAGGTTACCTTGGAGGAGAGAAGGTCCACATCTTGGTGGATAGCGGAGCTCAAGGCAACTTCATTGCTGCAGATTTTGCCACCAAGCACGGTATTACTATGCGAACTCTTGACCACGACGAGGAGATTATGATGCCCGATGGATTCTCCTATACTACCCCTTCCAAGAAGACGTACCCCTTGGCACTCTCTATCAAGTCCTTCAAGGATAGAGTAGTGTTCTCCCCCATGCAATTGGGCAAGTACGACGTCATCCTAGGGACGCCTTGGTTGACCAAGCACAACCCCCAAGTTGATTGGAGGACCGGTACTATCAAGATCAAGAATGACATCACTTCAAGAATCTGTATTTTGCGCGCAATCCAGAATATCCAGACCCAAGACATCCAGAAGCCGGCACACGAGATACTATTGTCCGCCCTCCAACTCAAGAGACTTGTGAGGAAGGGACACGAGCTTCTTTTGGCCTTGATCACGCCAAAAGACATCAAGAAAGACATCGAGAGTCAAGAAGGCAGCCCCGTTCCCAAGGAGATACAAGAAGTCTTAGAGGACTACAAAGAAGTGTTCTCCCCGGAATTGCCCAAGGGCCTACCCCCCAAAAGATTCGTAGACCACAAGATAGAGTTGGAGCCCGGAAGCAAGCCCATCTCTCGGCCTACGTTCAAAATGTCATACACGGAGCTAGACGAAGTCAAGAAGCAAATCAAGGAGCTACTGGAGCATGGCTTCATTCGACCTAGCAAGTCGCCATTTGGAGCCCCGGTGCTATTTGTCAAGAAGAAAGATGGTACCTTGAGGATGTGTGTGGACTATCGCGCCCTCAACAAGATCACCATCAAGAATCGATACCCGCTGCCGCGCATGGATGAGCTCATGGACCGGCTGGTTGGAGCCAAGTACTTCACGAAGATTGACTTACGGAGCGGCTACCACCAGATTCGCATCGCAGAACCGGACATAGAGAAGACGGCATTCAGGACAAGATATGGACATTTTGAGTTCATGGTCCTGCCATTTGGACTCACCAACGCGCCAGCAACTTTCATGACTATGATGAACACCATATTTCAGCCCATGTTGGACAGATTTGTGGTGGTATTCATCGATGACATCCTTATCTACAGCAAGACCCTTGAAGAGCATGCGAGACACTTGAAAGAAGTCCTTGAAGTATTGAAGCAAAACAAGCTGTTTGCGAAGGAGTCAAAATGCGAGTTTGCCAAACAAGAAGTGGAGTTCCTAGGTCTCCACGTGACTGCTGATGGCATCAAGATAGACCCCAAGAAGACCACGGTGGTGGAGGAATGGCCAACCCCCACGACCAAGAAAGAACTCCAGTCATTCTTGGGATTTGCCAATTGGTACAGAAAATTCATCCAAGGCTTCTCGCACATAGCAGCCCCCCTGACAGATCTACTCAAGAAGGACAGGCTATATACATGGACCGAGAAAGAGGAAGAGGCATTTCAAGAGTTAAAGCGAAGATTGACCACATCCCCGGTGCTCACACTCCCAAGTCCAAACCCAGATTGGCCCTTCCACGTCATCACCGATGCATCTTCCTATGCAATAGGAGCAATCCTGCTTCAAGACCAAGGCAAGGGACTGCAGCCCATCGCCTACGAGTCAAGGAAGCTAAATCCAGCCGAGCAAAATTATACAACCACGGAGCGAGAGGCATTGGCGATTGTACATGCCTTGAAGGTTTGGCGCTGCTACGTTGAAGGACGCAAAGTACTGGTCACCACGGACCACGAGGCGTTAAAGCACCTCCAAACGCAGCCGTATCTCTCAAGGAGACAAGCAAGATGGAGCGGATACTTGCAACAATACAACATCACGATTCAGTACCAGCCCGGCAAGACAAACCCGGCTGACCCCCTCTCAAGACTGCAATTAAATGCAGTGATGGTATCCCTGAAGACAGATCTGGAAGCTCGATTTTCAGCCGCCTATGAAAGAGACCCTTACTACAAGAACGGAGAAGCAGCCTTGGACCCATGCAAGAAGCAAGAAGGCAATTATTGGGTGAGGCAAGATACGGGCCAGAGATGTGTTCCTAATGACTTAGACCTCCGGCTCTTGCTTCTACGAGAAGCACACGACAACCCTCTTGGAGGACACTTTGGAATCCTAAGGACCACGGGCGTTCTAGCTAGGACTTATTGTTGGCCAGGCATGTCTAAGCAAGTCAAGGAGTACTGCAGGAGCTGTGACACATGCCAAAGAATCAAGCCATCATCGCAAAAGGCGGGAGGACTCCTCCAACCACTACCAATCCCCGAAAGACAATGGACGGACATCTCAATGGACCTTATCGTGGACTTGCCCGTGACACCTCGAGGCCATAATGCAATACTCACGGTGGTGGACAGACTTACCAAGATGGCTCATTTTATTCCCACGACGACTAAGGCTACAGCACCACAACTTGCAAGACTCATCTTTGACAACATCTTCCGACTCCATGGACTACCATCAAGAATTGTGTCAGATAGAGATCCAAGATTCACAAGCCATTTCTGGAAAAATCTCTTCAAGAACTTGGGTACATCGCTGGATATGTCTACTGCCTACCACCCACAATCAGATGGGCAAACCGAGCGTATGAATCGTACCCTAAAGACCTCTCTAAAGGCCTACGTGTCTACCCTCGAGCAAGACTGGGACATGTACTTGACCCCCCTCGAGTTTGCCTACAACAACACTACGCAGGCCTCTACCCAAGAGTCCCCATTCTTCCTCAACTATGGCTTCCATCCGACCACGCCACTGAGCTTCACGGCTGGCCATGATGAAGTACCTGCAGCCACAGATTTTATGGAGACATTAGAAGCAGCCCTTACAGCAGCGAAGAAAGCTCTACAACACGCGCAAGATGCTCAAGCAAGAGTGGCGAACAGATCCAGAAGAGAAATTACGTACAGAGTGGGTGACAACGTGTTACTATCATCCAAGAACATTTCCCTGAACAACAGGCCTGCCGGCAGCAAGTTCTCTCCCAAGTATTTGGGACCCTTCAAGATTATCCAGCAAGTCAACCCCGTTGCTTTCAAGCTAGAACTTCCCCAGACTATGCACATCGACCCCGTATTCCACGCTTCCCTCTTCAAGCCATATGTGCAACCCGACAACAAGTTCCCAGGACGTGTGACAACCCCACCAGCCCCAACAATAGTGGATGATCATTTGGAGTACGAAGTGGAAGACATAGTGGCTATGAGAAATTTCAGGAGACAGCAGCAATACTTGATCAAGTGGAAAGGATATCCAGATTCGGAGAATAGTTGGGTGGCGGCGCACTACCTTGACAAAGTTCAGAGAAAGTTGAAGCGCTTCCATGCCGCCAACCCCCATCTTGGACCAGCCCCAAGTCTCTCTACTAGAAGCCCGAAGACTTCAGGGAGGCAGCCTGCCACCATCAAGAAGCAGCAGAAGACCCCTTGGAGGCAGCCTGCAAGAACAAGAAAGAGGAAAAATTGACATTAGACACTCTTCTCTTCTCGCAGTTTCTGGACAGAAAACTAAAACTGCTACTGGTAATAGGTCTCTGCATAATAAATTCTGAAAATTTACCTGGCTGTAGTCCATGAGTAGCCGGTCATTTAGAGTCCAAGTTTGCTCAATTTGGAGCACTGGTGAGAGAGATATGATGCTCTAAGTAGAAGGGGGTCAGGCTGCTGGCATTGTTAGGGCAGAATATGCCTTCTGACATTGTGCCCTCCCCTGAACTTGGAATGCTCTGAAACTCAAGACTCTGGTAGAACATCTTACAGCGCCCAGTTTGAGACTTAGTTTGCAGAATTTGGAGAAGTATAGAAGGACTTATGATTTTCAGAAGTTTCTGCACAGATTTGGAGGAGTGCCTACTCTCTCAGCTCTCAACGACACTCCAGAAATGAGAATGCTCTCAAATTTGGTGACCCGGTAGAGTTCTCCGACGCGGTCCGTCTGGCACTCGAATTTTCAGATTTGGAGCAGTTCTGTGGCCGCTATGAATTTTTGAGTTCGTGGCAGATTCTGGGCCAACTTGTACAATTTTCTTTATCATTAAGGAGTAGGCTAGCCAATAAGGTCACACCACCTACGACCTTGCCTAGTCTACCTTACATGTGTAGCACCTGACTTGGCGCCTTTGACTAGTCCTCTTCACATGTGTGGCATCTGACTTGAAACTGTTGACTAGTTTGCTCCACATGTGTAAGACCTGACTTGACGCGCCGAGACGTCGCTTTTTCTATCGGGGGGGTGATGTAGTGATTTGAGTTATTATATATTAGTTTGCATATATTTTAATGTTTTCAAATATATTTGGAGTAGTATTGTGTGGAGTCAAGTGTGAATAGGTACTCTAGTAACTTGGTTCATGTCCTTTGAACCTTCCAAGGCATTTTCGAAGTTAGAGGAAAGACCTAGAAGAACTCCATGTGGCAAAAGTCAAATGTGCCATTTTTAGGTCAAAAGGACATGTGTACATTATTCTAGAAAGAGGTGGCAAGTTTTGGGATGTGTTGGGTGCCAACACATCAACATACACCTTCCTAGAAATTACTTATGTAGCAAGTATATAAACAAGAGCTAGAACATAGAAAGACATTGGAGAATCACTCTTGTACTTGCCAAAATCCAGAAATATATTAACTTTCAAGAAGCCATCTCTCTTTCAAGAAGCTACCACTTGTGTTCAAAGATCCTTGTCTTGAATAGATAAAGTATTCTGTTTTACTAAGTACTTTATCTATCTGTTTCACTACAACGATGGCCCTTCTCCTTACAGTAAAAGCATAGTCCAGCCCTCATGAGAGCTTCTTTTTCAGCCGTGGAGAGTCTTGCTTTCATTCCTTGCTGGTTTCTTGCATCATAAGTGTCATTGGAGGGTCTTCCACTCTTCCGGGCAGCCGCGGGGTCCTTTTTAATAACACCAATTTCCATGGGTGTGGGTCCAAATTGAGACGTGGAAGGGGCTACGTACACCCGCGTCACCGGTGCCCGCGAAGATGAAGGCACGGAGTGCTTGAAATCCAAGGTATCCACCTTTTGAGCCACTTCAATAATCTTTGAAAAGTCCGTCAAGTCGCGGAATTCCACTTCTTTTGCCACCTTGGGCTTGAGGCCAGACACATAACGATCATTCTTCTCCTCGAGCAACATGTTGGGGATTTCAAGAGTGAGGTCATAAAATTTGGATGTATATTCTTTAACAAATGTTGTTTGCTTGAGATGGCGAAGCTTTTCTCGAGCAATCTTCTCCGCATTGATGGGCATGAATTCCTTCTGGAGGGCTTCACGAAAATCCACCCATCTTGCATATAATGGTGGGAGCTCTTGGCTGGGTACGGGATGCGCCACAGCTTGATATACAGCCGCTTGATAGTTACGCCACCATGATGTTGCTGCTCCTTTGAGCATGGTAACGGCAAAAGGGACGTAGTCCTCCTCGGGTACTTCAAGGAATGTGAGGTACGTCTCCACTTGGTAAAGCCACAGGTTTAGTTTGGTTTCTCTCCCAAGATTGAAAGTAACTGGTTTTCCGGGCTTGATGAGTTTCCTTGCTCTTGTAGGCTCTTGTGGAGGCGCTTGAGCCGGGGCTGGATTTTGAGCGTTGCTCGCAATAAGGGCAACCATGGCAGCCATAGCTTCTCTTGACGCTTGCACGGTTGCTTCATAGGTGGCCAAGCCCACTTGGTTGTGGACGATCATTAGGAAGGCTGCCCACTCATTTGCGGGAACTCCTTATGGTGGGGTCAACTTTGCTATAGCGGCTGCCATGAGATTTGACGGTGCTCCTCCTTGTGGTGCGTCTTGTTGTTGCAGATTTTCTTGAGTGGGCTCTCCCATCGGCGCTGGAGGAGGGTCTCTTGGAGAGGAAGGGCTTCCTTCGAAAGCTTGCTGTTGGTCTTGAGGAACGGCCATTTTCTTGTGCTACCAAAGTGCCTAGCTCCAATACCACTGTAGTGAAACAGATGGATAAAGTACTTAGTGAAATAGAATACTTTATCTATTCAAGACAAGGATCTTTGAACACAAGTGGTAGCTTCTTGAAAGAGAGATGGCTTCTTGAAAGTTAATATATTTTTGGAATTTGGCATGTACAAGAGTGATTCGGGAATGTCTTTCTATGTTCTAGCTCTTGTTTATATACTTGCTACATACGTAATTTCTAGGAAGGTGCATGTTGATGTGTTAGCACCCAACACATCCCAAAACTTGCCACCTCTTTCTAGAACAATGTACACATGTCCTTTTGATCTAAAAAGGGCACATTTGACTTTTGCCACATGGAGTTCTTCTAGGTCCTTCCTCTAACTTCAAAAATGCCTCAAAAGGTTCAAAGGACATGAACCAAGTCACCAGAGTATCTATTCACACTTGACTCCACACAATACTACTCCAAATATATTCAAAAGCATTGAATATATGCAAACTGATATATTATAACTCAAATCACTACACCACATTTAGAGGCATATCTAGGCAGTTCGCTGCTACCGAGAACGGAAGTCAGCTGGCTGTCAAAGAATGTGTCAGCAAGCTGGCTTAAGTTGACTTCACCCTGCTGCTTTCGGCTGAGTCATTAAACTGACGCTATAATAAAGTTCAGCAGACTAAATATTACCTGAAGTTCAGTAAGCTGTACTTATGTAACTATTATATTTGAATGAATATTATATCTACCAATATATTGATTCATTACAGAACTCCAATCAAACCTGCACAAAGCCCAAGGAAATCAACAGAAATACGCTAATCGACACCGTCAAGAGCTAACATTTTCGAAGGGCGATTTGGTCAAACTGCATTCTCAACACCTTACCTGCCTGGTGTGGTCAAGAAAAAGCTGGGTCCGGTCTGGGTCGGTCCATACTCGGTGGTGCGCCGTGTCGGTCAGAATGCTTACAAACTGAACATGTCAGCAGAATACAAGGGTCAGCCAGTCTATAATGTCTCGTTCTTGGAACCGTACATCAAAGGTGACACACTATTCACAGGTCGGTTACCTGTCCAACCGGGACCGGTCGCCGCTGTCAGGGATGGTGACCCTGAAGAATATGAGGTCGAGGACATTTTAGACGCTCGCTCTGTCCGTCGATCATCTAAATATGTCATGAAGTAATTGGTCCAATGGAAGGGTTACGATGCATCTGGGGATACTTGGGAATTTAAGGATCATTTGACCAATGCCAAAGGGGCGTTGAAACGGTTCCACCTTTGGGCGGCTGGGGCACCTCCCTAATTGTCATTTCAGTTGACATGGGAAGGTGACAGGAGGTCCTGTCTTCATTTAAGTTGGAGGGGAAAATAAGCGACAGTTAGTGTGCGAGAGGGACACTTATTGCATCCTAAGTGTCAGCATAGTGACGAATGGGACAGCCTGGCCCACATTAAGCAACGTGGGCGGAATGCAAAAGGGACTCGCACAGCGATACATCATTTAACTCGCCCTACACATACATTCATGCGGTTATCTTTAGCTACGTAAATTCCTAGCAATCACCCTGTAAGGTAAACGAGAAAAAATCTACCATAGTAATACAAACTGGCTTTCTTTCCTGCAACTCCTGGGACAAGGATCTAGTAGATCCTACTAACTGGTGCCCCAAAACCTTGCGGCTGATTTGGAGAACAAGCCCGTTCCAGTATTGGGAATAGTGGGAGATCAGAGACTCATCAGGATGGTGAGCATGCGGCTCGATAGCTTTAAGGATACGGTATTCTACCTCACACTACTGCCAACTTACAATGAAGTTGAGAGGAGGAGCTGGGAGTACTTGGGCAGGGAAGCAGGACAGCAGATGTTCTCTCCCCACTGGTTCTCTTGTAAACTAAAAAAGGCTGAGCATGGACCACAGTACTACCAGCAGCCCACAGACTGGAGGTGGATGACCGTCACCAACAAAAAGCAAGAGTGTGACCGAGCCCAACCAGACGACTTCCACTATGGACTAGACGGTTACCTCATCCTACCACCTCACATTGCCCCTTGAAACCCCAAGCTGAATGGCTGCCTGAGTGATATGAACGCGGAGACCAAGGAGCACAGGAGGAGCGGGAGGGACTACTTCTCTAAAGAGAAGCATGCATTTGTCAAATGGGCGAAGAATGTAGGCCAAATAGATATCAGCAGGCTGAAAGCCAAGCAACCTCTAGCTCGTCCTAAGAAAGGGAGGTCAGTGGATTTTTCCATGTCTACCAGGGAGCAGGACGACTTAGTGGACGAGACTCCTACCCTCTCAGAGGAGGACGATGAGGAGGATCAGGAAAAAAAACAAGGCAGAGGAGAAGCATCAGGAGCTGGTACTCAGGATATCCAGGGGCAGGCAGGAGCAGGGCTCCCTAAGGAGCCAAGATCAGGTGTATGGAATGTGACCTCGGTCATGGAGGCAACAGGACCCCGCACTTGCTCGCCCAATCCACCTGCCCAAGCAGGGGAAGAAGCTGATCTGACTGTACTCGGCAGCAGACTAAGGCATAAATCCCCAGAGGACAGGGGTGCCAGAAGAGGGACACGCGGGATGGCCAGAGTTATACCGCCTCCCCCTTTGCTCAGGGACATAAACCTCTTGCCAATGTATTTCAGCATCCTACTGGAATGCCTGTCTATGTGGGGATCAACACCCAGGTGGTTGAAGAGCAGGCTACCATCCTTCGTTCTCCTCGAGGTCCAACTTTAGCATAAATAGGGTTCTTTAGAAGGCCAGCTGACAGACCTAGAGGGCTGTCCAGATCTAGGTCCAGATGTCTGTCTCCTAATCCTGAAGCCCCAGGAACAACCCCCTAGGCAACAGTGTTGAAGTATGGGCAGGCGATGGGTGGCTGGTCCTGTGAAGTTCCCTGACCAGATACTTCTGCAATTCAATGTTGTCGAGGCGACAACAAGTTAAGTTGGAGGGATTGTAATGAATCGGTATATTGGTAGATATGATATTCATTTAAATATAATAGTTAAATAAGTTCAGCCTACTGAACTTCAGTTAATTTCTAGTCTGCTGAACTTTTTTATAGTATCAGTTTAATGACTCAGCCGAAAGCAGCAGGCTGAAGTCAACTTAAGTCAGCTTGCTGACACATTCTTTGACAGCCAGCTGACTTCCGTTCTCGGTAGCAGCGAACTGCCTAGAAATGCATCTAAGTGTGGTATGCTAGATGAATGGCCAAATGACATCCCCAGGATAGATGGCGATTCGGGATGATGGGAGATGGCTGTGGATTTGATTAACCGAGGTCCCGCCGGCGTGGTTAACTCCCGAGTAGGCGATGCCATCGCACTTGCCGTTGAACAGTAAACTTTTTCCATGTACATATGCTAGGTATTGCTCTCGAGTTCGGCATTCGAAAACGAGGCCAACTCTCTTGTACCGCTTACTGAGAGAAATTTGAATCCAAGGCGAGAAGCCATTGATATGCACTGCCTTCTAGCCTTGCTTATGTATAAGTTTACTGATTGCATTATTGATGCTGGTTTACTTGCATTTGACTTGCGAGTATTGCCCACTGCTAGTGTGTTGTCCTTTGCTGTTTAATCAATTAACAGAAAATACCATAAAGATTACTTACTGATTATAAAGATCTTCATTAATTGTTAATCGCCTATTTGGTGAGTCGATTCATTTCACACATGCAGAACACTTGCAATTCCGTGGCGACATCGAATCATCCTCCATCTCCGCTCGGGAATCACAACGACTCTATTGGTTGACATAATATTCATTTAAATAATATACTTAAATAAGTTCAGCCTGCTGAACTCTAGTTAATGATCAGTCTGCTGGACTTTATATTTAATATCAATTTAATGACTCAACCGGAAGTAGCAGGCTGATGTCACCTTAAGTCAGCTTGCTGACACATTCTTTGACAGCCAGCTGACTTCCGTACTCGGTAGCAGCGAACTGCCTCGATATGCATCTAAGTGTGGTATGCTAGATGAATGGCCAGATGACATCCCTATGATGGATGGCGATTCGGGATGATGGGAGATGGCGGTGGATTTGGTTAACCGAGAGCCTACCAGCGTGGTTAACTCCCGGGTAGGCGGTGCCATCGCACTGGCCGTTGAACAGTAAAACTCATTCCATGTACATATGCTAGGCATTGCTCTCGAGTTTGGCATTCGGAAACGAGGCCAGCTCTCTTGTACAGCTTACTGAGAGAGATCTGAATCCAAGGCGAGAAGCCATTGATACGCACTGTTTTCTAACCTTGCTTATGTATGAGTTTACTGATTTGCATTATTGATGCTAGTTTACTCACATTTGACTTACGAGTATTATTCACTGCTAGTGTGTTGCCCTTTGCCGTTTAACCAGTTTACGGAAAATACCATGAAGATTACTTGCTGATATAAAGATCTTTATTAATTTTTAATCGCCTATTTGGTAAGTCGATTCATTTCAGTGGTATCGGAGCAGTTATCACAGTCTTCTTTGTATGGTAAGGACAAGGTCTCAAACTAGCAACTCCCGAGACATGGAGAACCAGGATAACGAGAATGTCAAAAACCAGGCGGAAAGCCATGTAGCGGGAACCCGTACCTATTCTGAAGCAGTGGCAGATACTGCAGCTAGAGAGGCTGCAGATGAAGCAGCTGCTATTGCCGCAGTCGCTGCACAGCAAGCTGAGGAGGAGAGAGCCAGATTAGAAGCTGAACAATTAGCAAAGGCCGCTGAAGATACAGAAAGGAAACNAAGGAGGCAAGGACAGCCAGCTGACGAGCGCACTGTTGAAGAACTTATGGTATCAAGGGCCAATGTTCTGAACCCACCTCCTGCCGTACAACTCAATGTACCCCTAGGTCAAATACGTGACCGGCTGAATGCGGCAGGAATTGCTGCTGCAGGAGCGAGAGGGATTATTGAGGACACTACTCAGCGAGTAAATGCCAATGCTGCTGCTGCATTTGCTAATCTACCACCCTAGAGTGTAGACTTGGGAGCGTTGTTCGATCAGATGCAGTCGCAAATGGCGACCATGTATCAGTCCCAACAGGAGGACAAAAGAATCATAATGTCCCTACTGCGGGACAGAGACCAACTGGGGTCTCAAACCACTAGTGGTGGTGGCCGAGGGCCTAGTAAGCCCAAGCCGAAACCTCCCCAGGACTATGATCCTGAGGGAAACAGAAAATATTACCTGATCAAGTTTCTCGCGGATGTTGAGCAGTGGCTGGAGAACTACCCAGAACTGCAAGATTACGAGAAGGTCAGGCACACCGGTGCGCTACTGAAAGGCAGTGCCGCAGACTGGTGGCTTTACTGGAAGGAAGAGCGTAAGGCTCGGCAACTCGGTGACCCTACGTGGGTAGAGTTTGTCGAGAAGTTGCATGAGAAGTTTGATGTCATCAACCAGCAGGAGAAAGCTATCTATGCGATGATCTCCCTGACACTGAAGCAGACCACTTCAGTTGCTGAGTTTGCTCAAAAGTTCCAGGACAACATGATGAAACAGCCAGACTTGCCAGAACGGTATAGGATAGAATACTTCAGGTATGGCTTGAAATTTGAAGTCTCTGGTCATTTCGCTGAGAAGAAGTATGACAAACTGGCTGACTTGATCCAGGATGCTGACGCCTGGGATCAGCAGCAGTTCAATCACAAGCGCCAGATTAATGCTTTGGTGTCTAAGATTGTCAAAAAGCCCCACGATTCCTACAATGCAATTGAAAGAGACCAGGCTGAGAATAATCAGGGTGATGAGTATGAGTATGAGTAGAACGCTATTCAGTCTAGAGGTAGAGGTGGTTTCTCTGGAGGTGGCTATGGAAGGGGTGGTGGTAGGACTAAGCCGAGACCAGCCTCAACAAAATCGATTTGCTTTCATTGCCAGCAGCCAGGTCACTTCAGCGAGCAGTGTCCAGTCAAGCACCTTCCTAAAGTCGAGTGAAAAGACCAGCCTTTAAAAGACAACAACAGTCAGTAATCCAGTCTACTGACTGTGAGGATGCTAGAGATAGTGAGTCGTCACTAGCTGCCCTCGTAGCAGGTAATATGGGTCCTGCTGAACTGGATTCACTATGCATGCCTGACAACCAGATAAAGGAGACCATCAGCAATATAGACGTCCAGAGAGTGCACACTCTGGATGCTCTTGTTCCACCTGATGTCCAACATTTCTTTGCTACGTCAGGAGAACAATGCGAAAGTCAGGAAAAGACAGTCCCCCCTATCCTACTGCATTGCATGATTGCAGGTAGGAAGGTGAGGGCATTTGTTGACGGAGGGGCGTCACATACTTTTATCCACAAGGACTTAGTTAAGCGGCTAAGGCTGCCTACTGTCACCCAAGGGAATAGAAAAATATTCCTTGGAGATGCCTCAAGTATCCCGGGAGGAGTTATAACCAAGCCTATTGAGGTCCAGTTAGGTTCTGGCATTGCAGTTCTAACTGAAACGCTTACATTTGAGGTACTCAACACTGGCTTTTATGATCTCGTGCTAGGCAGGTCCTGGCTTAATAGACATCAAGCTGAAGTGTGTTGGAGCAGAGGTACAGTTAAAGTGAGAGGAGCCAGTGATGGGCAGACTGACTTGGCACCCACCAGTGCTCTTCCTCTTGTCCTGTGTGGATGGCAAATGAAGGAAAAGAAGAGGCTTCCAGAAGGATGCAAGTTGCTGAATGCAATGGAGTTCGTCAAAAGCTGGAACCAGAAGGAAGACAGAATGTTCTGTCTGCTGCTAAGAGAGGTACCTCCTCAACCTGAAGAAGTGGTTGAGAAAAAGATAAGCCCTCCGGAGCACCCTACTGCTGCAAAAATTGTTGCTCAGTACACGGATGTATTTAATATGCCTCCAGGACTACCCCCTAAGAGGGAAGTAGATCATAGGATTGATCTATTACCTGGGAGTCAGCCACCTTGGCAACGCACGTATGGCTTGTCTTATGTGGAGAGCGAGGAGTTGAAAACACAGATTGCAGAGCTTGAGGAAAATGGTTATATTTCTCCCAGTAAATCACCGTACGGCGCACCTATCCTATTTGTTAAGAAAAAGGATGGCAGTATGCGGATGTGTGTGGATTACAGAGCTCTGAACATAATTACGATAAAGAACAAGTATGCCTTACCCAGAATCGAGGACTTGCTTGATACTTTGTTCGGTGCTAAGGTGTTCAGTAAGATAAATCTCAAGAGTGGTTATCGTCAAATCAAAATTGCTGAAGGGGATGAACACAAGATTGCCTTCCGCACACGCTATGGACACTATGAGTTCAACGTAATGCCATTTGGACTGACTAATGCTTCTGCTACCTTCATGGGTGCTATGAATGACATTTTCAGACCTTATTTGGATAAGTTTGTGCAAGTTTTCCTGGATGATATTTTAATTTTTTCTAAAGATAAAGCTCAGCACACTGAACACTTAACGACTGTCCTGGACACTCTGCGGAAGAATCACTTATATGCTAAAATGAGCAAGTGTGATTTCTTTAAGGAAAGTATTGAATTCTTAGGCCACGTTGTCAGTAAAGAAGGCATCAGTGTGGATCCTAAGAAAGTCCAGACCATAAGGGACTGGCCAGTACCACAGTCTGTCTCTGAAGTTAGATCCTTCCTCGGGTTGGCTAACTACTATAGGAGATTTATTGAGAATTATTCCACAAAGGCCAGTAAACTGACTGACCTTACTAAGAAAGACATAGGGTATGTGTGGGGGGAAGAGCAGCAGGCTGCCTTCCAGACCCTTAAAGATGCCCTTTGTTCTGCCCCAATGCTAGCCGTGTATGACCCCAGCAAACCCGTGCAGGTGGTCACTGATGCCTCTGACTTTGCTATGGGTGCTATTTTGTTGCAGCCTGCTGACAAAACCACAAAGGATGGTACGGTACGACAGGAGTGGCATCCTGTGTTGTATGAGTCTAAGAAATTTAATCCAGCGGAGATTAATTACTCAGTGCATGATAAAGAGCTGCTAGCTATCATTCATGTGCTCAAACAGTGGAGAGCATACTTACATGGAAAAGCTTTTAAGGTAATTACAGATCATCTAGCTCTGACTCACTTTCAGAAGATGTCCAAGCTGTCGAGGAGGGAGAACCGCTGGAGCCAGATGCTGGAGCAGTTCCAAGTCCAGATCGACTACAAACCAGGGAAGTTGAATCCTGCTGATGCACTCTCTAGAAGACCTGACTTGCACGAAAGGAACTTCAGTCAGCATGCTGTAGATAAAGTCCTGTGTGCACTCACTTCACTAAAGGTGAAAAAGTCCTTCCTTGAACAACTTAGGAAAGCCTACCTTTCTGACCCAACATTTGAGCCCAGCCCCACTACTGGTGTGTGTCGTGCTACTGCACTCGGGTATAAGCTTAAGGGAGGGGTCTGGGTGACTGAAACCACTTCAGGCAGGCTGAAGCTGGTCATTCCTAATAACTTGGAAATAAGGTCTCTCTTACTGAGTCAAGCGCATGACAGTCTCCTGGGTGGACATTTGGGGCAGGCCAAAACTGTTGGCAAGCTGTCAAAACATTATCATTGGGAGGGGTTACCCCGAGAGGTCTTGAAATATGTCAAGTCCTGTGACCTGTGTCAGAGGAATAAGTCTCCGCACACACCACCCGGAGGTCTCTTGCAACCACTGCCCATCCCAGCTGGACGCTGGGAAACTATATCCATGGATTGGGTAGTCACACTGCCACGAACTGCTAATGGGCATGATTCAATATTGGTAGTCGTGGATAAACTGACAAAAATGGTCATTTTTATCCCCACAACTGTCAAAGTGACTGCACTCGAAACAGCAAGACAGTTCTACAACCATGTAGTATGCCAACATGGGCTCCCTTCTAATATCATCTCAGACAAAGACTCAAAATTCACCTCTAAGTTCTGGAGAGCTTTAATGGGGTTAATGGGAGTCAAACTGATGCTCAGCACAGCCAACCACCCTCAGACTGATGGGCAGACTGAAAGAACTAACCGAGTTCTGCAGGAGGTGCTGAGAGCATATATTAACCAAAAACAAGATAATTGGGATGACCTGTTGCCTCAAATTCAGTTTGCGATCAACAGTGCGGTGCACACGTCAACGAGCAAGACTTCTTTCGAACTCAGCCTGGGTAGAGTCCCTATGTCTCCTTTAGATGTACTGGGGGAGTCTTTAACTTGCCCTGAAGGGATTGACAACCCGGTCTTCCTGTCTGGGTCGATCCATATTCGGTGGTACGTCGTATCGGTCAGAATGCGTACAAGCTGAACATGTCAGCTGAATACAAGGGTCACCCGGTCTTTAATGTCTCCTTCCTGGAACCATACATCAATGGTGATACAATTTTCACAGGTCGGTTACCTGTCCAAACGGGACCGGTCCCCGCTGTCCGGGACGGCGACCCTGAGGAATATGAGGTCGATGAGTTTTAGACGCTCGCTCGGTCCGTCGATCGTCTAAATATGTCATGAAATACCTCATTCGATGGAAGGGTTACGATGCCTCTGGGGACACTTGCGAATCTAAGGACCACTTGACCAATGCCAAAGGGGCGTTGAAACGGTTCCACCTTCGGGCCGCTGGAGTCCCTTCATAACTGTCATTTCAGTTGACACGAGAAGGTGACAGGCGGTCCTGTCTTCATTTAAGTTGGAGGGGGATGTGACAGTTAATGACAATCGTGACAGGCAGCCCACCTTTAAGATTAAGTTGGAGGGAGTGGTATTCTCTGATCACCATATTACACACTCAACCTGCGCTCACACTCACTTGCTCTTTAACTCAATTTTTCCTTATATTCACTCACACCAAGTATTCCACACTAGGAACTCTCCCGATCGCGTTCCCCTTCATCAAGGGCACTCAGTAGCGGCAAAATATCATGACTTCACTAACTGCATTGTGTTTATGATTGAGCAGGATGACTCAAAAGTCGGGACTCAAGAGGAAGAGAAGGGCGGAAGAGGCACATGCAGAATACTTGCAATTCCGTGGAGACATCGAATCATCTTCCATCTCCGCTCGAGAATCACAACGACTCCAACAACAGCGGGAGGCACAGAAGAAGAAGGAGGAGGAGGAACAGGCCAGACTGAGGCAGGAAGAAATGGACTAAAAAGCTGCAGAGGAGGCCAAGAAAGCAGAGGAGGAGAGGCAAGCTGAGGAGAAGCGGAAGCAGCAGGCTGAAGAAGAAGAACAGAGGAGAATCAGCAGCTACCGCTACACAGTGCTGGGCAAGGGCTTTGATCTACTAGAGGAGGCCTTCAAGTATGCCCAGAGAAGTCGTAGTGAGTCACAGAAGGACATCCTGCAGAGGGAAGGGGAGACATCCAAAAGCTTTGACATGTATACAGAGGTCAGCTGAAACGAACCTTGCTTATTCAAGATTAATATATTTCATTTAAATATAAAAACTCAGAGATAGGTGGAAGCGTGTGAAATCAGGGAGCAATCTTTGCCCTTATAATGAATTCCGTTTACTCATCTATAGCCCTTGACTCACTTATCGTAGTGTGCATAGTTGCACACGCATACAAGGCACAAGAAAGAGGCGAGCTTGAGGACTAGAGCTTCTCCTTAAGAAACTCCTGACCTCTTGCCTACCAGGCATACAAGCATGTGTAAGCACATACACAACATCAGGGGACTGAATAGCAAAGGCGCTCTCATTCAGATGACCATAAAGTAGCTCAAACACATCCCACTGACTTAGGTGCATGGAATCTGTCCGCTGTGTAACCCCGAAATGTCAGAGGGCATAACTCTGTCAATACTACTCCAAATTGAGCAAACTCAACGGCAACGGATGCATCTTGACGAGACCTTTCCGAGTAGTCCTAGTTTGCTCCAAATGGAGCGCAAACGAATCAGCCATGGCAATTTCCGTGAAGGCTGGTCATTAGAACGAACCCAAAAAGTGCACACATCACTTGCAAGTAGAAATCCGACTGTAAAGCCTACTGTCCAGAATGAGGGACCACGAGATCCCAGCCTGCTATGTACCTAGTGACCACCTGGTTGACCACGGCGCAAGGTGCGCCGTTTCGTGGGAAACCCGTTAAGTTGGGACCCACGGATCTAGGTATAACGACCATATTAATTGGTCGGATGACTGAAGTCCTAACTGTTCAGTTGACTGACGACGGCTCCGCCTACCCAGGAGTTAACCACACTGGTAGGACATCGGTTTACCGAATCTCAGTCGACCTCCCGACTTTCAGTATACTACGGTCACATGTGCCAATCTACAAATAACAATCTAAATGTGTATGTCTATTCTCAGCGTACTGAAGCTAAGTATATTGACTAATGTCAAGCGAGCTTACTATATGTCAACCTACTCATATTATGTCCGGTATATAACTGATATATAAATCTCAGCAAACTATACTATGATACAAAAGTCATCCTGCTGACCTTTTCAACAATGTCAGCAAACCACACTATGATACAAAAGTCATCCTGCTGACCTTTTCAACAAAGTCAGCAAACTATACTATGGTACAAAAGTCGTCCTGCTGACCTTTTTGACAAAGTAAGTAAACTCGCATTACATCGACATACATTCATTTAGATGAACTCGCACATATGAGTATATAGACATAATACTTATTTAGTGTTATATTTAGATATGCAATTAATCAAATAAATAATGAACTGATTAATTACATCAGCACAGGACTCCTCCTCTACCACGATAATGCCAGGATGGTAGGATATACGGTCAGAGAGGCCAAGATAATGGCCCAAGTGAACGAGGAAGGAGCTGTATCGATTCCAGGTATCTGGGGGAAGGATAGGGTCATCAGGATGATCCCCATGGACGCGAACAGCTTTAAGGATTCTACATCCTATAACAAGTTCAAGACCATGTATAATGAGGTGGAGAGAAGGAGCTGGGAATTCTTGGCGAGGGAAACCAGTCAGCTGGACTTTGCAAGGCACTGGTACCCTTGTACGTTGAAAAGGACAGACCCTGCCTTCTTCCAGAAGCCCACCGATTGGCGGAGGATGACCATCAACATGAGGGACCAGCAAAATGACAAGGCAGGGGAGGAAGATTTCCTAACAGACCTACAGGGGATTATAGTGTTGCCTTCTAACATTGCAGCTTGGGACCCAAGATTGGATGGAGTAAGAGATTGCATGAGCCAAGAAATGCAAGAGGACGTGAGCAGGGGCCGAGAGTCATTTTCTAAAGGGAAGCACGTTTATGCCAAATGGGCAAACAAGCAAGGAGAGAAAGACCTGTATGCGGTCAAGATTCATCAGCCCCCACCAGCACCCAAAAGGGGAAGGGCAGTGGGGTATTCTTTTTCTCAAGAAGAGCTGGAGCAGCTGACAAAGGAGACCCCAGCAGTCTCAAAGGAGCCAGGAGAAGAAGAAGAGGAAGGCGAGGAAGAGGACACTAGCCCCGCTGTGATCCAGACACCTGCCACATCCCCTGTAATGGAGAAGACTGAGTTGGCCAGGGCCGAAATAGCTCGCTGAAGAGGAATATATCACTTGGATGGGAACTGCCAGAGGACAGAGCCCATCTGCAGGCGCGGAGACCCATTCGGACAGGGCAGACAGGAGGGCTGCTAGAGAAATAGCCAGAGGCCTGCTAGCATCTCCCTCGCAGAGAAGGCATGTGCCCTTGGCTCATGTCATGCAACATCATTCTGGGATGCCGGTATATGTACCTGTCAGTTTGAGGGCTGCCCAGGAGAAGGCTGCCTCTATTCATTTTCAAACTGTGCAAGAGGAAACAGCCCAGTTACCGCGTTCTCCCCTTGGTTTCCCCAACTCGGAGCCCCTAGGCTTCAGGAGACCCCAAGACGGGAGGAGGTCTGGCTCCCGGTCTCGCTCCCCTGACCAGAGGGCCCCGAGAACATCTCCCTTAAAATGGCTGGAGGCTGAGGGCGGAGGTGACAGCAAGCTGTTATAAGTGATCCCCACAGTTAGGCATTTGTGTTGAAGCGAGAGGCGGCGAGCGGGAGATCAGTATTTTCAGCTAAGAAAACCATGTACCCAGTGTTAGTGTTGTCGAGGCGACAACATGTTAAGTTGGAGGGATTGTAATAAATCAGTATATTGGTTGATTTAATATCTATTTAAACATAATAGTTAAATAAGTTCAGCCTGCTGAACTCCTGTTAATATTCAATCTGCTGGACTTTATGAAAGTATCAGTTTAACAACTCAGTCGGAAGCAGCAGGCTGAAGTCAACTTAGGTCAGCTTGCCGACACATCGTTTGACAGCCAGCTGACTTCCGTACTTGGTAGCAGCGAATTGCCTCGTTATGCATCTAAGTGTAATATGCTAGATGAATGGCCAGATGAAATCCTTAGGATGGATGACGATTCGCGATGATGGGAGATGGCGGTGAATTTGGTTAACCGTGGTCCTACCAACGTGGTTAACTCTCGGGTAGGCGGTGCCATTGCACTTGCCGTTGAACAGTAAAACTCATTCCATGTACATATGCTAGGTATTGCTCTCGAGTTCGGCATTTGAAAACGAGGCCAAATTTCTTGTACTGCTTACTGAGAGAGATCTGAATCCAAGGCGAGAAGCCATTGATATGCACTGTCTTCTAGCCTTGCTTATGTATGAGTTTACTGATTGCATTACCGATGCTAGTTTACTTGCATTTGACTTGCGAGTATTGCCCACTGCTAGTGTGTTGTCCTTTTGCTGTTTAATCAACTAACAGAAAATACCATAGAGATTACTTGCTGATATAAAAATCTTCATTAATTATTAATCGCTTATCTGGTAAGTCGATTCATTACAATATATAACGAAGTGAGGTAACGCATGTAGGGTCATAAGTTTATAAAGTGCATTTTTGAGTTCTATGAAAGTATGTTTTGATTGTATAGTAGTGTAGAGTGCATTTTTGTGGTCATTTTGATATAAAGTTCATCGAATTTGGTTAAGTATAGAGAGAGTTATGCATTTCCAAAATTTAATTAGTTTTGAGGTTGGTTGACGCGGTGAGCGCGACCGTCGGATTGACCGACAGCGTCGAGCGATCTGGGCTGTTAGAGTGAATTCGAACCTTCACGTAAGTTTGGCTGACGCGGAGTGCCGACTAGGTCGATTTACCTGGAAGTTTCGGATTAGCCTAGCGCGTCTAAGTTAGTATATTCTTTATATTTCGACGCATGCATGTGGACGTCAAATCGGCCCGACACGTCAGATGAGACTGATCTGGCTTTCTCACGAATATTCTGGAAAGGACGATTCAACAAACACTAAGGAAAATCCGTTGCTAAAGCGGCGCTCCCTCCTAGGGACGAGCGGCCGTTGTAGAAAACTTTAAATAGACATAACCACTTCATTTCTTATCAATTTTAACTTCTGTAAATTTTTACGGGTTTGTTATGACAAGGTCTTTCCTCCTAGTTCATTTGTGAGCAGTTTCTTGCTACTCAAATTGTTGAGTAATATTCCTAAGTTTCCTTAGTGATCCGCTACACTCTTTAGTATGATTGCAACTAGTTCTTTTCCTCGTGAGTCACTACGCTTCCACTAGGGCACTCTGCCCCTTTCATCTGGTATCGGAGCTGGGCTAGTTTGCATATCATATTATGGAGTCGCAGCCGGCAGCTGGAGGAGGCGAACATGTCAAGCATGTTGAGCGCGCGGGGCAGCAAGCAGCACCAACAATGACTAGAGAGCAACAAGAAATGCAGGCAATGTTGAGGCAAATGGCGAATGCAATTGGAGGAGAAGTCTACGCCCAGTTTCAACAAAATATGCGCACGGAGGTGGAGAGAATGGTGAGAGTTGTTACTGGGAGACGCCGCTTTGACGAGTTCGGCACCTGCACCTGTTGTGCCACCAATTCATGTTAACCCAGTGGTGCAACCAGTTATTCCACCCGCATCAGGAGTGCGTGCGCCTAAGCCTGAAGTTTATACTGGAGAGCGTGGATCGCCGCCTGTTCACCAATGGATTTTTGGAGTGAAGAAGTTTATGGAGTATTTTGCGCTCACGCCCGACAAGCAAGTCGCCTTTGTCATAACTTTGCTGCAGAAGACTGCTGGAGCTTGGTATGAACGAGAAGCGCAGTTGTCTGGAATTCTTGCTACTATTAATCAGCTATTTGAAGGCTTGAAGAGGCTATTTCAACCTATTGCACCCGAGGCTACCGCTCGAGATCTACTGGTGCGCCTTCGTCAACGAGCAAGCGTTCAAGAGTATGTTTCGCGCTTCAACGAGCTGGTGCTTCAATGTCCATCCATGCATGAGTTGGAGATGATGGACAAGTTCAAGAGGGGACTCAAGCCAACTGTGGCCAAGAAAGTGGCACTCAAGGACCCTACCAATCTTGGAGAAATAATGGCATTGGCAACAAGGGTCGACGCTGTGGAGTATAGTCAGAGGCAGTGGGACAGCCACAACTTTGGAGGATATCGACACTTTGGATCTCAAGCGCCAAGCACGAGTGTTCAAGGTCCAGTACCTATAGAGTTGGGACTTGTTCAGTACCAGCATAGGCAGCAGAATTTTAAATCGAGAGGACCCTGCTATAGTTGCGGCAAGCTTGGACATCTAGCTCGAGATTGTTGCGTAAAGGCGAAGCAACCTCAACAATAGGAAAAAGGAGGACGCCAATAAGTCGTTCTGGGGTGTCTACTGGCGTGAAGACGAGAACTCACAAGGAGGTTATCCCCAGGAGCCTGCCGAGAAGCAAAGGACGAGATGTTGACAAGCCTATCATCGTGGAAGGAGTAGTCGACAACAACAAGGCGAAGTGTATGGTCGACTACGGCGCAAGTGCAAACTTTGTGCACAAGAAGCTGGTGAAAGAGTGGCGAATCCCTGTGCATAAGAATTATGAGCCTAAGGAGGAAATTTTGGCAAATGGGCAGAGACTCAAGTGTGGTGCACCTACGGAAGCTATTCACGTGGAAGTAGCGGGGCATCGGGGTAAGGAAGTTATGGAGCAGGCAGAGTTAGGTCACCATGAGGTGATATTGGGCCGACCATGGCTAAGAAAAGCCAACCCTCAAGTGCACTGGAGCACAAGACAAGTGAAAGTCCAAGGGCGTGATGGTCGAATGGAGACAACAAAACAGGTGGAGGTAGATACGACCACAAGTAACTGTCTTCTGTCGAGCCTACAAGTTAAGAAGCTATGCAGGACGAATCAGGTGAAGGAGATGTACCTTGTCTCGGTGGCCCTGGCGAGGTCATCAGATGGAGCAAGCGTGAATCCTAACAGCCTGGGCAAATGTACATCGCCGGAGGAGCAAGTAGTGGTGTCTGATCCCCTTGCTCAGAAGGAGCAGAGCCCAACTGCTCAAGAGAAGAAGCCTGCTGAGATGCCTGCCCAAATTAAGGCACTGTTGGAGGAGTTCAAGTGCATGTTTCCTAAGGAGCTACTTGCAGGTTTACCTCCACAGAGAGCTATGGAGCACAAGATTGAGTTGGAACCAGGGAGCAAGCCACCTGTGAGACCCGTCTATCGTCAATCGTTTGCGGAGTTGGATGAGTTGAAAAAGCAGCTGACAAAGTTATTGGAGAAGGGATTCATTCGACCCAGCGAGTCTCCATTTGCAGCGCCAGTCTTATTTGTGAAGAAGAAGGATGGGACTATGAGGATGTGTGTCGACTACCGGGCACTCAACAAGGTCACCATCAAACAGGTACCCACTTCCACAAGTGGACGAGTTGATTGACAGGCTTGTCGGAGCAAAGTATTTCTCGAAGATCGATGTGAGGAGTGGCTATCACGAGGTACGGCTTGTGGAAAAAGACGTTCAGAAGACTGCTTTCAGGACTCGCTATGGTTTATTCGAATTCACAGTCATGCCTTTTGGGCTGACTAATGCACCTGCTACATTCATAGGACTCATAAATAATATCTTCAGACCCTATTTGGACCAGTTTGTGGTGGTATTTTTGGACGACATCCTGATCTACTCGAAGACCTTGGAAGAGCATGTGAAGCATCGGGGGAAGGTGTTGGAGGTCTTGAGAGATCAAAAGTTATATGGGAAGATGAGCAAGTGCGACTTCTGTCTCAAGGAGGTCGAGTTTCTTGGGCACATAGTGGGAGCTGAAGGAGTCAAGGTGGAGCAGAAGAAGGTGCAAGCAGTCAGAGATTGGCCGGTGCCTGCTGATATTCATCAACTCAGGAGTTTCCTCGGCATGGCGAATTATTACCGACGTTTCATTGAAGGATATGCCAAGGTGTGTGCACTGCTCACGGACATGTTAAAGAAGCAGGAGAATTGGCTATGGGGTGACAAGGAGCAGCAAGCTTTCGAGAAGATTAAGGAGCTATTGACACAGGCACCTGTGTTGGCAATTGGAAGTCTAGAGCTTCCTTTCACCATCATCACGGATGCATCAAATTTCGCAGTGGGAGCCATTCTTCTCCAGGACCAGGGTAAAGGATTGCAGCCTGTGGCATATGAGAGCAGGAAGTTGAGTCCTGCGGAGCAGATCTATGCAGCACACGAGCGGGAGATGTTGACTATTATCCAGGCTTTGAGGATTTGGCGATGTTATGTGGACGGCCGGAAGGTGTTCATCAAGATCGACCACAAGAGCTTGGAGAAGTTCATGACGCAGCCAACGTTGACACCAAGACAAGCAAGGTGGATGGAGTTTCTGCAACAGTTCAACCACAAGATTGAGTACTTACTTGGGAAGATCAACCCTGCAGACGCTTTATCCAGGAGGTGCGACCTTGCAGCTGTCTCGGTCATCAAGTAGAATATGGACTTCAAGGAGAAGCTTCAAAGAGGTTATGAGGAGGACCCAGAGTTTGCTGATGGTGAAGCAGCTGAGTTCAACGCAAGTATGCAGAAGAAGGACGGCATATGGTATTATGGTGATTCCAAGAGATTGGGGGTACCTGACATCAAGGAGCTACGAGACTTACTACTTGCGGAGCATCATGATTGCTTACATGCTGGACACTTTGGAAGCGAGAAGACGGTAAGCGTGCTGAAGCGGGAGTACTATTGGAGAAATATGGACAAGGACATCGAAGAGTGGATCAGGACTTGCGATGCGTGCCAGCGGAACAAGACACCAAACCAAAAGAAGGGAGGTACATTGCAGCCCCTGCCTATTTCAGAGTACCCTTGGGAACAGATTGCTATGAAATTTATCACATCTTTACCAGTGAGTAGTCAAGGACACGATGCAGTATGGGTTGTGGCTGATAGACTCAGCAAGATGGCTCACTTCATTTCCATGAAGGAGACTTGTACGGCAGCAGGTGTGGCACGGCTATTCTTTGATCATATTTTCAGGCTACATGGGTTGCCGAAGGTGATTGTTTCAGATCGGGATCCAAGGTTTACTAGCAACTTTTGGCGGTCATTGTTTACTTTGATGGGGACCAAGTTGAGTATGAGCAATTCCTATCATCCTCAGACGGACGGGCAGAGTGAGAGACTCAACTGAACTCTGCAAGAGGTGCTCAGGAGTTTCACTATGGAGGACCCTTCAGAGTGGGACAAGAAGCTGCCGGGGTTGGAGTTTGCCTACAACAACAGCATGCAGGGATCGAGCAAGCAGTCACCATTCACCATGGTTTATGGAAAAGAAGTATATCATCCAGGGAACATCTTGTTGGAGAAGGCCAAGGAGACTCAATTTCCTACTACACAAGCTTTTATGGTGCAGATGGCCAACACTTGGGTTATGGCAAAGACGTGTATTCGGAAGGCACAGGAAGAGCAGGTCAAGCATGCTAACAAGCACAGGAGGGAAGTGACATTCCATGTGGGCGACAAAGTACTCTTGTCCACAGAGAACCTACCTCTCACAGGCAAGAGGAAACTGCTGGCACAATTTACAGGTCCCTTCGTAGTGCTCAAGCAAGTGAATCCTGGCTGGCGTATCCATGATGTGTTCCATGTCAGTTGTTTGCGGCCTTACGTTGACCCGAATGAAGGACATCCAGGACGACTACCTACACCGCCACCACCGGTCGAGATCGATGACGTATTGGAGTATGAAGTGGAGGCGATTGTCGGCGATCGACGAGTCAAGCGAGGTCAACGACTTGTTCAAGAGTATCTGGTCAAGTGGAAGGGCTACCATGCGCACGACAACACTTGGAAGCCAGAGGCTAACTTGACTCATTGTAAAAGTAAGTTGAGAACTTATCTGCAGAATGCGTTGAGGACGTTGCATCTTGAGGAGGGGGATGATGTAAGGTCATGGGTTTATAAAGTGCATTTTTGAGTTTCATGAAAGTATGTTTTGATTGTGTAGTAGTGTAGGATGCATTTTTGTGATCATTTTGATATAAAGTTCATCGAATTTGGTCAAGTGTTGAGAGAGTTATGGATTTCCGAAGTTTAATTAGTTTTGAGGTCAGTTGACGGCTGTCCTTAATTCGCGGTGAGCGCGACCGTCGGATTGACCGACAGCGTCGAGCGATCTGGCCCGTTAGAATGAATTCAAACCTTCACGTAAGTTCGGCTGACGCGGAGTGCCGACTAGGTCGATTTACCTAGAAGTTTCGATTAGCCTAGCGCGCCTGAGATGGAACATTCTAGTAATGTCGATGCATGTATGTGGACGTCAATTCGGCCCGACACGTCAGATTAGATTGATCTGGCTTACTCACGAATATTCTGGAAGGGACGATTTGACAAACACTTAGGAAAATCCGTAGCTTCCTCCTAGGGCGGAGCACTTAGGCAGAAAATTATTAATAAGCATAACTTCTTTGTTTTTTATCAATTTTCACTTCTGTAAATTTCTACGGGTTTGTAATGACAAGGCCTTTCATCCTACATCATTTGTGAGCAGTTTCTTGCTACTCAGAATGTTGAGTAATCTTTCTAAGCTTTCTTAGTGATACGCCGCTGCACTCTTTATTATGATTGCAACTAGTTCTTTTCCTCGTGAGTCACCACGCTTCCACTAGAGCACTCTGCCCCTTTCATCGGCTAACCAAATCCACAGCCATCTCCCATCATCCCGAATCGCCATCTACCTTAAGGGTGTCATCTGGCCACTCATCTAGCATACCATACTTAGATGTATAGCTAGGCCATTAGCTGCTGCCGAGTACGGCTGCCAGCTAATTGTCAAAGAATGTGTCAGCTAGCTGACACAAGTCAACAGGCTGACCTAATGGACTTCAGCCTGCTGCTCTCGGTCGAGTCATTTAACTAAGTATCAAATATCCAGCAGATTTAATAATAACTACAATTCAACTGGCTGAATTTATTTAACTAATATATTTAAATAAATATTATATCTATCCAACACACTGATTCATTACACCCCCGTTCCGCCCAAGGGAGCATTTTGAATTCTAAAATGTCCATTCTAATTTGTACATCCTCACTCATAAATAAGACTATTGTAACCTTTTCTCCCTTTTCTTGTCATTCGTATGTACACTAAAACCATTGAGCATGTTCTGAGACATAGCTTTCACATTGCAACATAGACTACTTGAGACTCCTATTATTTTGTATCTTTTATAGCTTAGGCGTCCACGACCTCTTTATGCATGACAAACAATTAGTTGTTGCTGTATGTAAAGCACCTCTTTGATGGCCCTATTACATTCACATGTAAAACACCTCGCGCTTAATTACTTGTAACACATCAGACGGATAGTCAACAAACAAGAGTTGACTTCTAGCATCAATACATACTTAATCGTAAGAGTCCAATTTCATGTTTGTGCTATCTTGGCTGGTTGAAATTGTGAACACTTATTACAAAAAAAATCTTGAGAACGTTGGCCCTAGTAAGATTTAGAAAAAGAAAACAAGAGTGGGTCCACTCTTTCACTCTACCAAGGTTGAGTGGGATCGGAACCTATAGCTTCCAAGTAGATTAATTCGGGTCATTTCGTGACTTGCGCATTTTCGAGGTGTTTGAATTACTCTTGTGGATAGCCGCCATGGTCCGTTAAGGTGATGGTCCGTGCGAAGACATACGAGCAGCAACAAGGAAGAAGGGAAATACATACGACCGACATTCTGTGGAGAAAGGGTTATGACCTATGGTTGACTGCTCTAGTCAAAGTGGAACAATTTGAATTGATGACGCTTAAAGCTTGTGGCACAACGACGCATTGCGCGCGGCACATCGACGCACTCGGGGCACTTTAGGGGAACTATCTGTGTTACGTTGTCATATGTATCGTTTTTTTTCTGTGCGATGATTAATGCTTCAAAAACTTTGGCGGGCAAATTTAGTTGCGCGGATGTTTGAAGACGCATTCGATGGTCATGTCGGGCGAGCAAAGCTGAAATTGCGTACACGTCTTCAGAGCACGTTAAGAGTTGCATGTTGGGGGAAAAGCATGAACATTAACTGGGCAATATGCATCCTTGGACCGAATGTGGAAGGTTGCAGTGAACACTTGTGATCTTGAATTCTTTCTTTTCTTCGCTCGTGAACGTTCTTAAGAGCATGCCGTCCCTTGTACAGAATGGGAGTATTCAGAGGCTGGAGATTGATAACTTTAAGTCTTACAAGGGACACCAGGTGATAGGGCCTTTCAAAAATTTTACTGCCATCATTGGCCCAAATGGTGCTGGGAAGTCGAATCTCATGGATGCCATAAGCTTTGTGTTAGGGGTGCGTTCTATGCAACTTCGAGGTTCTCAACTCAAGGACTTGATATACGCTTTCGATGATAGTGAAAGAGAGCAGAGAGGCCGCAAGGCATATGTGAAGCTCGTGTATGAGATGGGCTCCGGGGGGGAATTATACTTCAAGAGAACAATAACCAGTTCTGGCTCTAGTGAATATCGAGTAGATGATAAAGTGGTGACATGGGACGAATACACCGCAAGAATGAAGCTTCTGGGCATCCTGGTTAAGGCCCGTAATTTCCTAGTGTTTCAGGTGAGCATTTTTCACAAAGAGGGGGAATGGGCATTTTAAGGTTCTTCACCTCCTTTTGTATAGGTTGCTATAACTAAATCATGTACGTATGCAGGGAGACGTGGAGTCTATTGCTTCCAAGTCAGCCAAAGAGTTGACTGTGCTGTTTGAGCAAATTTCTGGCTCTGAGGAGCTGAAGAAGGAACACGAGCAATTGGAGGATCAAAAAGCTCAGGCAGAAGAAAGGACTGTTATCAACTATCAGAAGAAAAGAAGCATGGCTTCAGAAAGGAAGCAGAAGAAGGAGCAGAAAGAAGAGGCTGAGAAGCATCTGAGACTTCATGAAGAGTTGGTAAGCTTAAACATTGGCAAGTATGTGTACTAATGCACCAGAAGGCTTTGATTCTCTTATGGCATCATGCGACTAATTCTCTGTTCTGGGCCCATCTTGCTTGTGCAGAAAAGCTTAAAAACGGACTACTTTCTTTGGCAGCTTTTTGGAATAGAAAGGGATATACAAAAAACAACCGAAGAGCTTGAGATTGAAAATGCTGGACTCCAAGAAGTTGTTGCCAGTACAACAACTGTAGAAGAAGAGATGAAGGCTAAGCGTAGGGAGCAAGCCGGTTACAACAAGGACCTTGTGCTCATTCAGAAAAAAGTAACCAAGAAGAATGTGGACATTGATAAGAAGGTGAATGTCAATAAGTGCAAAGGCGTCTCACTTAATTTGCATTGCAGTGAACGTGCAGAATTAGCTTCTTTTGACACTTATTCTTTCCTGAGTTTGCATGACTGGTCAAGTGACTTATGCCGTTCCAGGCCTGTGTGTTAGCAGATTGGAGGGTCTTCTGGATTTTCTTGCTGTGACTCAATTAAGTGTTTTTGTTGGCGGGGGGGGAATTTGCCGAGCAGCAACCCGACATTGTTCGATACAGTGAGGACATCAAGCGTGTACAAAAGCGTGTACAGAAAGACAGCACTCAACTGGAAAAGCAGCAGAAAGCGCACGAAAGTCAATCTGATGTCGTTGCTAAACTCCAGAGAGACTTGGAAGATATTGTTGCCTCTCTGGAAGCGATGACACAACCTGGTCAAGAGGGCGCCAAATTGCAGTTGGCTGAGAATCAAATGCAGGAGTATAACAGAATGTGCGTATAACTGAACTTGATCTCTGTGTTGTGAAGGCATGCAGCTCTGTCAATGCATTTCAGGTCACAAGCCAAATAGTCCTTCATACGATCTCTTTATCGCGTTTTTAGTGTTGTCTTCTAACAGTATATATTGAGGTTTGGTGTGCAGAAAAGCGGAGGCAGGTGCAAAGACCGTAAAGTTAAAGCAAGAGAAGGAGGTTCATGACATACAACAGCAGGCTGACACCGAGGCCTTGAATAACATGGATGCCAACTTGAGGCAGCTTGATGGCAGAGAGCAGCATCTGAAAAGTCAGCTGGATCAGATGCACTCAAGGGTTGAGAAATTACGGGTTCAGCTAGGAGCGGAGAGGGAGGAGCTTATTCAACTAACGGCCGCACAGAATGAGATGCAGACTAAGCATCGGAAGTCAAAGTAAGTGATTTTGCTGTGGCGTGATCATCTTCAGGGAACACGTAGTTGATGTCACAATCTGCCCATTTTCCTGCATGTCTTGAGTTTGGACATCTTAGAATTAATAATTGTGTTGGTTTCCTCGTGTTGCACTTCTGTTGCGGTTGTTGGTTGGGCCAAGTCGTAATCTTGTGCTTACTAGGTAGAACACCTTGTGTAGCCACAACCACAGCAGTACACACTTTGACAATCTTGTATGCGTAAGTACACAGTGTTGTCTTGTCCTGGTCAATGCAAATCTGTTCCAGTGTAGCATTGGGCAGTGTGGCAGTAGTAAGGGCTTTTTTTAACTGTATCTGATTCTTCTGTTGCAGGAATCGCGTGGGCACCATTCAGGGCAAGCTGGATGAGATTGAGATGCAATTGAGGGAAGTAAAAGCTGATAAGCGTGAGAGTGAGCGAGAGGCTAAGATTGCAGAGACTATCTCCAGCCTGAGGAGGTTGTTCCCCGGAGTCCTTGGGAGGATGTCAGAATTATGTCGTCCTACCCAGAAGAAGTACAATGTTGCTGTCACCATTGCCATGGGGAAGCTATTTGATGCCATTGTGGTAGACGATGAGAAAACAGGCAAAGAATGCATTGAGGTAATCTGGCCTCTCGTAACCTCCATGTGTTGAAAGCACTACAGGCCTAGTTCTTCACCGTTGACTTGACGGAGGTAGTGAATGATGTCTCACTGTTTGGCAGTAAAGGCACCTCACGCTTTGTTGTAGTGTCCTCATCATGTCTGCTAGATTGCTGACATAACTACGTTATGTCTTCATGTCCGTCAGGATGTTCACATAATTTTCCAAATTGCGAAATTTGTCATTTGTTAGGCGCAAGGTGCTCAATGCTCTATACATTTGTGCAGTGTTAACAAGGTACATGGTCTTTCTTGTGCAGTATCTGCGGGAGCAGAGACAGCCACCAATGACTTTCATCCCCTTGCAGACTGCAAGGATAAAACCCGTGCAAGAGAGGCTCAGAGCTTTGGGCGGAACTTCCAAGCTCATTTATGATGTCATCCAGTATCCTTTTAAGTCATCTTGTGAATGCTGTGCTACCTTTTCCGATTTATCATCTCCATGATCATAATACTTTCTGCTGAAGCATGTTCCACAGAGGAATTGACACCAGCCACACTAATCGGACTGGTAGGCTCCTTTTTTTTGCCTTCTTTCATATGGCATTATATTCTCTTATCTGGCATAAAGGCTAAAGGGTTGGTTTGTAAGTTATTTGTCTTTTAAACGGATGAGAATATTCATGCCAATTCCTTAACAAGCTTTCAGATTTGACCCCAATTTGGAGAAAGCAATGATATATGCAGTCGGCAACACTCTTGTTTGTGACACCATAGATGAAGCAAGAGCCCTGGCCTGGGGAAGGGAGCGACATAAGGGTATGTCCTCGTTCCTACAGCTGCATATTCCTCCACCTCTTGTGATTACAATGAGCTGATCTTTTTCTTGCGTGACCATTACTTCTTGAGGCACCTATAGGTGTGTGTTGTGAGCTCGCCTTCTCTTGGGTCTAACTTAGATACACCTTGTGTGAAGATGTTGAATCATTTGCTATTCTTTTGGCTCTTTTGTGTCACAGTTGTGGCTTTGGACGGCACGCTGATGGCTAAGAATGGGTCCATGACTGGCGGTACAAGCGGGAACATAGAGGCCCGCTCTCAGCGCTGGGATGACCAGAGGATTGAAGGTGCTGCTGATGAACAGTCTTGCTTCAGTAGTTTTGAATAGTTGATCTGCTCATGCAGCAAGCAAACACATGTATAGTCATTCATAGAAACCTAGCATGCATTCTTCTTTGCCTCCTTTCATTACTGCTAGGATCTTTTGCAGGCCTCATCATACGCAAGAATAATGCTCTAAGTTGCAGCTTGCTGCAAATTATCGAGTGAGTCTTTTTGATTCTATAAGTCTTTGGTTATAGGAAGGACGTAAGGATGTTGACAACCGGCAATGTGCTTGTTGGTAAGATTGATTGCCTAAGAGGTGAGCCTAGTCTTAGGATTCCTAAAGTAGGAGTTCTTGTCAGGGCTTATTCGCTATGTATCTTACTCATACACTGTGGTGATGGTTTGACAGAGTTGAAGCTACAGAGGGAGCGTCTGACGAAAGAACTGGCCGAGACAGGCTCGTCACGGGACATGCAGAATAAGGAGCAGGAGATGAGTACCAAAATTAGTGGGGCCGAGAGAAAGATTGTTTACTTAGAGACTGACCTGGTAAGCTACTCTCCTCTACCTCTCACACCTTTGAACATTCTCATGCTTTCTGCAGGGGTCAATATAGGGCATTTAGAGGGTAGAGGGTTGGCGGAATTGTGATGCTGGGCTAGGTTGACTAGGCAGGACGTAGAAGATATGTGGCAAAAATCCGTTAAGTTGGTAGTTCAACCTCCCATGACCTTCTCTACAAAGATATGAAGCGTGAAAGTCCTCACGTTCTTACTTTGTGGGTTGTGCCTTGCTTTCAAGAGCCAGTGTCGTGTATATGCCAGTCGTGATGTCATATTGTGGCATTCATCGCTGTTGAGGAAGTGCAGGTGTTTAGGTACCATGTCAACCAGGACTGCATGAAACTTCTTTCAGATAGTAAAGACCTCCTTTTCTTTTCGAGTGAACTTGAAACATTCGTGGATGGTCGCACGCCCTACTGGTGTCAAAGCCAAGATGGCTTCCCAGGTGTTAGACTACCTTGGGAAGGAATGCACCACGTCTGCTATACCTTGGCCAGTGTTGCTCTTGCAACACCACTCACGTCAACTGTTTTGAGATGTGGCTATTATTGACCTCTTTCTGTGCCATCCACCAATTGCACTTCTACTGGCTTCCATCTACTCTTGCTGGGCGTTGGCAGAAAACGTCTTCCGAGAAAGTGCCCAAGTTGGAGAGCGAGATTCAGAACATCGTGCGCAAGAAGGAGGAGCTCCTGCCAGAGCTTACCAAGGTACGCACACGCCTCCATATTTGTGGAATTCTACTGCTATATTTTAGATACCTCTGCGTGTTAACATGTCCATAAGCGTGCGAGATGGAAGGCTGCTCTATAGGCAAGCAAGATTGGGGGCTCCTCTGCGAATCAGCGGAATTGGAACTTTTTAGTATGCTTGTTCAGGTTGCGCATAGATAGAAATGGACGGCTGCAATGGTCCTGGATTGAGATGCAGCACTTGAAGTTGGCAGTGATTGGGCCCTGTTCACCCATATAGAGTACCTGAACCTGATGTAGAAGGGCATCCCATAGAGAGCTCATGCTTTTAGAGATGCCATTTGTGTTTTTGCTACAGACCCTTCATCCCGCCAGCTATTGACTCAAACTGGTCTCATGTACTTCTGAATCCTTTGTATCCCTGTTTCTTTCATTCTTTTGTGCTCTTGTCTGCTGCCTGTGCTTATGAGGGAGACACTTCTGTACTTCTAGATGTGCTGCATAAGCTTGTGTTCGGTTGAAATGCAGGTAGTGCTTTGCCTGAAAAGTCTGAACATGCGTGTTGCAATCTACCTTTCTTTCAGTTGAAAGATGCGATTGCCGGCCGCGCCCAGACGATAAGCGAGCTGGAGTCCAAGATCAACGAGATCACTGATCGCATCTATGAGAGCTTCAGCCGATCTGTGGGGGTCGCAAACATCCGCGAGTACGAGGAGAACCAGCTGAAGGAGGCGCAGGAGTATGCGGAGCGCATGCTGGGCCTCAAGAACCAGCGGGCCAAGCTGCAGAGCCAGTGAGTGCCTCACTTACATATGTATCCTAGGTGTTTCCCTTCACTTAAACACTACTGTGGCAATTTCTCTTTGGCGGCTCCGGCTGCCTATACCCCCCCCCCCCGCCCCCC
>WELA01004683.1:81687-105982 GCA_009602735.1 Mesotaenium endlicherianum | reverse complement strand
CCCCCCCCTTATCTTATCATATTTCTGCCCTCGACCTATCAGAGAAACCTTTGGCTGTGCGGTCATTGCCCTGTGATTTGTCACCTGTACCTGCTGGGACAAGAATTCAAGCACACTTGGTGGAGCCAATTTTCAAAAGCGTATCTCTTGCAGCTTATAAGCATCGTCTCGAGATTGTATTCAAGATGCAAAGCTCACTAAAAAAAAACTGCTCAGTATAAGAGGGTGGTCATCACATTAGCTTAAAGATTTGTTAACTCCATGAGGAGACGGTTCAGGGCTAGGGTTGATATCAAGGTAATTGACACCATTTCTCGTTCAGTGAGTGACTTATGGAGAGTTTGCCCGAGAGTGAGCATCAAATGACTCGAATCCTGACTAAGTCAGTCGCACTCTGTCACCTTCCCTTCTTTGCTTTACCTTTATCCTGAGAGGGGCCCTGTACTTTGACGAGACCTGAATATATCTTTAGTTTCATGTTGTTTGCCAGTCATGAAGCATGAAGAGACACGCTTGAGGATGAGGCTGCTTTATTTACTGATGGTGGTCTGAGCCGGCTGCCTCCACACTGCAGGTTGGAGTACGAGCGCAGCCGGGACACAAAGGGGCCCTTGGAGCAGCTTGCAGAGAAGATCGAGAGCAGCAAGCGGGAGCTCGTGAAGCTGCGGGATGAGGCCACGGAGGCCAAGAACAAGATGGATGCCGCCATCCGGGAGAGGGACGAACTCCAGCAGCAGGCAGACGGTATGTATGCATCTCCTTCTCTTGAGTTCTTAAAATTTCAGGGGGCTCACTCTGACACTCTAACCCCAAAATCTGTGAGCAATGAGTCGGGCCTGAAGGCGCCAGACAAGCGCCGGGCAGCCTGCCGGCTGCTTGTGACGACAGCACTCGACAGTACTCGAGTCAGAAACTCGCAAAGTGTCCCGGTTCTTTGTAGGCTTTTTAATTGGCTGGTTCTTGAATCACTTCGCAGGGCGAGCAAGGGTCTTGAAAATGATATAAAAGGCCATCTGATTGCCAGCAGTGTCAAGGACGCATAGTCGGCAGTAATGATGACCATTCATCGGTAGTGATGACCAGGCACACGTGGTCCATTCAAGATGACTTAGCTAGAAGAAGGCACTTTTCAATGCTGGTTTATTGGTTTACCACAAAGTCAGCATCAGACAAGAAGTTGAGGTGCTCATATCTCTGACTCAGGGCTGCTCATTTGTGATCTCTTGATTCTACTTTCTGCAGAGATAAAGACAAAGGTGGACGCGGTGGAGGAAGAGGTGCAGCAGCTGAAGAAGAAGGCCAGCTCTGTGACCGCCAAGGCCGGCAAGCTCAAGCGCCACATCACTGCCAAAGTATGCACACATGTCAAGCGCACACGTCACGGTGACTGCATGATGATGTTTGCACCCGCTTGCTCTTCGACTTGCTGCCCTGTCTGCTCTCCGCTGTGGTGTGGAAGACTCTTAGATCTCTAAAAGCTCAGCAAAATTTTGCCCGGGCTTTGTACTTGTATCTTGTGCTCGCTTTGCCCTTGGTACTTGTAGCCAATTAAAGCAAATACTAGCTCTGGACGATTAATAGCTGTATAATAGAACCTGACAAAATTGTGAGGATTTCTGCCGGTGTACCCTTCCCATGCCTCGTTTTTCATGGGCATGCTACCCCCCTGTACAGCACAGCAACCTTGTGCTGTACTGAGAGAAACAAGCCCTCGTGTTTTGTTACTCTAGGAAACAAGCCCCTGAGACATGCTGCGGTTGAAAAATGGTGGTACCTGTTCATCAAGCAGCATCAAGCTGCACAACAGATTCACCATTTATCAGCCTTGTCGTGACTAGTGTAGGCCAAGTCATCATGCAGATTTGAAGTTCTTTTATGTGACACGGCCTTCCGGTCGACTGGGGGAACATGCATGTTAATCTGACCACCCTGTGGCGCGCTCAAGTGCATTGACCCAGTGAGCTGCTCAAAGGCAGGGGCTCAAACTAGCAGCGCCCTGTCGTTGCTCGTGGTGTGGCGGCGGCGGTGGTGCAGGAAACAAGCATAGAGCAGCTGCAGACGAAGAAGAACGAGGTGCTGGAGAATTGCGAGCTGGACCAGATCAAGCTGAAGACGTCCGATGGTGACACGGCCCCCATGGACATCGACTCCGGGGGGCCGCTCGCGAGGATGGCCACGTTTGACTACTCACAGCTGTCCAATCGCTTCAAGCAGGTGGGCCCTGGGGCTGAGGCCTGCATTTGTTTGTTTGAAGTGGATTGGATGATCTGAGTGCCTGGACTTGCAAGATATTCTCCTTACTGTTCGTGACAGAGAGACCTCGTTGTCGTTCCTCTCCCATTGACCTCAGACTGCACTACTGACGGTAGGCAGTTTTTTGGAACTGTCTTACGGTATACTGTGTGGAAAGTACGCGTGAGAGGAAAAGGACAACATGAGGATGAAGACTTTTTCAAAAACTCCTCCAGAGCTGGGCCTTCACTTCCTTCCGGCAGAGAGTCCAGCGTGACACACGTGTCCCTAAGCCAAAGGAAGCCAAAGGAAGCCAGAGTTACTTCGTCGTAGTTTGTTTCCAAGGCTACAACTCTGAAGTTGGAAGGAGCCCCTTGGCTGGACGTTTGCCAGGACATGTCGGCGGCGGACAAGGAGAAGCTGGACTCCGAGTTCAAGTCCCGCCTGGAGGGGCTGTCCCTGGAGATCGAGCGCACGGCGCCCAACCTCAAGGCGCTGGACCAGTACGAGACGCTGCGCGAGAAGGAGAAGGAGTGCATCGAGGAGTTTGAGGTGGCCCGCAGAGAGGCCAAGGAGATCACCGACAAGTACAACGCGGTCAAGCAGCAGCGGTGGGACCCGTGTGCAGTGTCTGCTTGGCTGCTTGCTTGCTTGTGACTGTGGACTGCCAGAGCTCGAGCTTGTGATGGTCTGCGTTGAATTCTCTGTTTTCCGGCGGCGAGCTGCGTTGTTTTGTTTGGCAGCAGGTTAGAGCGGCGCAGGTGCTCTGTGGAGGGCTTGCTACCTGGGCTTGCTATCTGCGTGGATGACCGTGACAGTTGTCGGCCGTGATTGTGCCAGTGCAAGGCAAGAAGAGTCTGCCTGTTGCCTGTTGAGCGCTCCACCTACTTCCCTTGCGCGTGCGACTAGTCTTACCAGCGTTCTGACGAGAAGAGCCTTCATTTTGACCTGCCCACGTTCCACATCCTTGTCTCCGCTGCTGTATGATGTTTCAACTGCCAATTCCTTCCTGTGTCGCCAACTGCTGTCTTGTGGGAGTCGATGAGGTTGAGAGGCGTGGTTGTGCTTGCCGTACCCCCCATCCCAGGCGAGCAGGTTCTTAGGTCTTTCTTTTCACCTCTGTTGACGCGTGCCCGCCTTTCCCCATGTTACCCTGCACCCCCTGCTCCGCCGGCCGTTTCCATTGAAAAGCACCCCTTACGCACCCACAAACTCTGCTTCCTCTTCTTTCCTCTCACTAATTCTCGCTATCTTCCCCCCCTCTCTGCCCATCTCACACACGTACATGCAGGTACGAGCTGTTCATGGAAGCTTTCAACCACATCTCGACAAGCATCAATGACATATACAAGGAGCTCACGGTGAGTGCCACTCACCCTCTGGGCGGCACTGCTTACCTCAGCCTGGAGAACGAGGACGAGCCGTTTTCGCACGGCATCAAGTACACGGCCATGCCGCCCTCCAAGCGCTTCCGCGATATGGAGCAGCTGTCGGGCGGGGAGAAGACCGTGGCCGCGCTCGCGCTGCTCTTCTCCATCCACAGGCACATCCTCGTTCCCCTGCCTCTGTGTGTTTCCTGGGAATGCCTTCTTGCATTTCCACTACGTCAGCAGTTGCTCTTGCAGATCATGTGATGGCTTAGGTCTCTCCTGTCTCTATTTGGAGGAAGAATGGGAGGTACAATGAAATACTTTTTTGCGAGCACATGCTTGGTGCCACGTTTGCATGTTTGAGGAGACGGGGTCGAACCGACTATATAATACATCACATTTTATATATTGTGACTTGCTGCTTGTTAGCAGGAGAACGGTTTTTATATACTAACGTATTATATCACTGTGAAAATTTTATTGTTTCAGCAGGGCTAGGTTCTCGATTGGTGTTGGTGCCATTCGTAAGCGTCTTCAGTTAGAAGTCTTACATTGTTCTTTACTTCACTCTCTTTGCCTTTGTAGTCGTGTTCGTGGTTTTCTTGCATTGGCACTCCTCTTCCTGTGTGTGATGCCGAAAGCGCAAGCATATGCATTTCGCCCCTAAACGCCTGCTTTATTTGCTGAGTGTTGTGTCAGTCAGCATTCATTTTTCCATTTCTTTTGTTCCTGGGGTGCAGCTTCCGCCCCTCGCCGTTCTTTGTCCTCGACGAGGTGGATGCTGCTCTCGACAATCTGAACGTGGCAAAAGTGGCGGCGTACATCCGGAAGAAATCGAGGGACGCAAACAGGGAGCAGCAGAGCCAGGGTGGCGCCTCTGGGTTCGGATTCCAGAGCGTTGTCATCTCTCTCAAGGACCAGTTCTATGACAAAGCTGACGCGTTGGTGGGAGTCTACCGCGACTCTGATCAAGGGTGAGGCTTTGACCTTGTTTGACTTCTGTCGCATTGTCTTTGCTGAGGTCTCATGACTGGGTGAGGGCGTGCTCCAGTTCTTGCCCACCAGGCAAGTTCTTTTCATGTCGGCATGCTAGGGCACTTTAATATTGTATGGGACTGTTTGTGCCACAAAAGCACAGTACCTCTACGATGAAATTGACATCTCTTGGTCTTTGGTTTAGACCAGAAGTCATGTAGACTGCTATGCAGATGTGCCAACTTTTTGCGTTCATTACATGCCATGGATTGACTGTCTTCTTGGTGACGTATTGTGTTTGGCAGCTGTTCGAGGACTTTGACCTTTGACCTCGGCAAGTACCCTGGTTAAATGCTCTCCAATGTAGACTAGCTAGCCTACTGGGCATCCGATGCCCCTATGCGATGCTCTGTGATGGTGCTGTTTTTCTTCTCGTAATGGCTACCCTTAATATCCAGCCTAGAGTGACAGGGCTCATCATCAGGGTGCTGGTTGTACAGATGCCAGTGTGCGTGGCTGGCTATTGTTGATAAATTGTTTGGTATTTTAAGCCTGTAAATATGTAGTGAGCATTTCTAAGCACACCAGTGACTGCGTGCACATCGTGTAGGAAGAAAGAAGGTCCAAGGCAGCAGGGGTATTTGGGATACCAATTTGCCTTGACAATTCTCGCGCCTAATGCGTGCTTCGGTCGTTTCATTGCTATCTGTTTGGAATCAGCTAACCGAGCCAGAACACGTCGTATTAAGTCTGGGCTTCCCAGATGCCAAGTGCACATTCCAGTCTATCAAATTCGAATTTGCATTAACTCCAGTAAGAGGCACACGAGTTGTTTTCTCCTATATTTTTATTCTAAGCTTGATGCAAGCTTCAAGATGCTCTACACTCGTTACCTAGCCTACAAAGCAGCAATGTAATAGCAATCTCAATGAGGTAAGTCCCTCCCGCACCTGTCGCCTGCATTCTCACAAAGCAGTGAAACTGCAACCTGTGATCGTGCAATGAGATCACAACCACTAAGACCTGGTTCAATATGGGCGATGAGCAACGAACACCTACCATGCTCATTTGCTTCGTCTCAAAGCCTCTGCAAACTTCTGCCTAGCCTCTTCCACTTCTGACTGCAGAGGCCACGCTATGAGGTAAGCCGCCAGGCCAAAAAAGGGAACGCATCCCAGCCCCCTAATGAGCTGTCTGCGTCTGGGACTCACTCTCTCCTCTGTACTGGGAGTGTTGTCCCAGATCAGCCACACCTGGAATATCTGATAGAATACAAGGTCCCACAAAAAGGCGTAATCTACTCTGTTGGAGTTTATCCTGTCAATGAGGTAATTCCACCTGTCAGCAGAAGTACCAAAACCTCCGTCTGGTCGACCAACGAACAGCCACGATACGGAGACCCCCCCTACTATCGCAGCGACTAGACCAATCAAAGAGGAGTAGGCAGCCAGCTTTTCGCCAAACTTGGTCGAAACGGAAGCCACCAGTGCAGGTATGGCAGGCATGGCTATTGGAGGTGTGGGCGTGGAAGGCGTGGAAGTGGAAGGTGCGGGTATGGCCAGCTCCTCGTCGGGCTTTTGCAGGCGAAGGGCCATGACAGGGATGAGAAACACTGCAACACCAACAACGAGAAAAGCGTCACCGTTACGCAAGCACACATAAGATGATATCGAACCATCAAGTCATCAGTTGAAAGTAGTCCGTAAAAAGATAGCACTCTAAGCATCACCCTCTTCTACAAAATATCTGAGCTCAGCCTACGAGCCTCTGTTACTAGAGGTGGCAATCAGAGGCAAAATGTGCAGCCCTTTGATTTGTCGAGCCCTACTGCTCTACATGTGACACCTCTAGCTACATGACTGCAGCTGAATGCCATGTGCCCTTCCAGAGAGGTCCCACAAGTCAGCTGCTAAGTGCCAGCTAAGATGCTGATGTGGACCGATGATTCCACTCGGCTAGTAGTCGCCTGATGACATCCGCAGGTACTTGCCGGTGCAGGTAGTAGCTTATGCTCGCAGCACCTCATCAGGGGATGTTATTAGTGTATACTCGTGCAAGGAACTCACTGCCTCAATATTCGAACCCCACATAGAAAGGTGTGCATCGACAGCCAAACCCTGTCATACACCAATTTAAACGCAGCCTCAAGGGATGGCAGACCTGAAATGTGTTGATTTTGAGGCATCCATGAGTCTTTGGGCGTCAAATCAGCATAAGGAAACTTCACTGAAGACTGCTTTTAGACAGAGAGCCCACCGTAAGAAGAGTTCCAACAACTCTCCTATGCAGCTTGCGGCCCCCATCAGCACGTTTGCAAGACGCAGCAAGAGACAGGGAACAGCAATATGGGTGTTACCGTTGGTAAGAAGCATCTGGCAAATCCACAGCAGCTCCACCGGGGTGGCATAGCCACGTCTGCGCCGATCGGACGCCAGAATGGGGCCAAACATGAGGCTCCATGCATTCACCAAGTTGAACAACGCCTCAGAGCTCTGCAAGCACACCAAGGCCATACACCACGTCCACATATGAGCGAGTGCTGTGTAAGCACGCATTTCTTGCACTGAGTACTGCTATTTGCATCAAACATTGACGTTTGCTTCCATCAACTGAAATCAGGCACTTCAAAACACGACACAGCCACACATACAAGTGATTGATACCCACACCGGACTTCGTACTTGAGAGTGCAACCCTTGCACAGCTGGGTCCGGCTGTCCATAGACCAGAGCAAATGTCTTGTATGCCTAAAAGAGACAGAGAGAGAGGGAGAGGGAGAGGAGAGAAGGGTGAGGGAGAGGGACAGGGAGAGGGGGAGGGAGAGCGAGAGAGAGGAGGGGGGGAAGAGGATAGGGAGGGGGAGAGGGGGGATAAGGGGAGTAGGAGAGGGGTTGGGAGAGGGTGTGAGAGAAATGGAAAGAAGAGAGGGAGAGGGGGAGGAGAGGGTATAGGAGAGGAAAAGGAAAAGAAGATAGGGAGGGGGGTAAGGGGAGGGGGAGGGGGAAAGAGAGGGGGAGATAGAGCTCACAGGATGCAGCACCGGTCCCTCCAGAAAGTGCAGCCCCACTGCTCATCCACCACAAAGCAGAGAAGCAGAGCTCTTATAAACTGGACCGTCCTTAGCTGAACACTGATCTCACCACTGTAGAACACACTAGTGCTGCCCAGTTCCGAATAGACTACAATAAAGAGGAAGCGAACCTGCTCAAAATATGTTGCCCATGCTTCTGTCCGTGGGGCTTCTAGAACTGAGTGCACTTCCCCCTGGAAACACTAACTTATTCTCTAGCACGAGCATGTGTGCACACTACTGTGATAATCAAGGTAGCACATACGAGGACAAAAGCTCACGTTGATTGCATAGATGAGGGGGAATTAATACCAGCATTGGCAAGTGGCAGCACATAGAAAAAGTTGAGGGATAGGTCCAAGATCTCTTTCAGAGTCTCCGGCTTGGTTGCCCAGATCGGATTGCCCTGCCACAGAATAAGAATGAAAAAGGCAGGATATGAGAGGAAATAGAAGACTAACCCCTTTTGTGTAAACAATGGATGTTATGCTGATAGTTGCAGGAGGCTAACATGCCAGTATATCGGCCAGCTTGTGTTTCCTACATGCTTGCTCATTAAAAGGTACTCCTCGTTCGACATTTCTTATCTGCTAATGATTTTGGTGCACCAGGATGGATACTAACTAGGCCGGCAAGTCATAGAGACAGACACATGGCTTTTTATAGTGATGCAAAAGTACACCACGGCCTGCATCATGACACCATCGTGCACAAGTTGCTGCGCAAAGTGGGTGGCCAAGAGGGAACAGAAAGAGCAGAATCACATGTGACAATCGATGGGGGCAATCCTCACGAGTGTAAATGCACGACGTAGACTAGAACTTGTCTGAAGCTATTGAACCAGTTGATGCACCAGTTGATTACCTTGACAGAGTAATGTGAAGATTATATACAAATGAGCTGAATTAATCGGATACCCTTTGTATAGCGATCCTGTCGCCTAGCCACACTTCTGCAGCTATGCTGAATGTTTTGCTGTGCTTCTGTTGCGCTGCCGGGTGTTGAAATTAATGAAAGAGAAAAGAATGGACGTCTGGAACAGTACAAACCAAACACTGTCCTGCATTTGTTTAAGGCACTTTGATGACCCTGCTGCAAACTCAGGTGTTCCTTTCAGAACTGCTACACCATATGCTGTGGAGTTGTGATCATTCATTGTATATTACCATGTACTAAAAAGAAAATATCTCTAAAGGTAAGCAGAAAAGATCAGCAACCTGCAGCTTTCTGTTGTTTCTGCACGCTGGCCATAAAAGCGCAGCATAAAAGCGCAGCATAATTCTTGCTAATCAAGGGCAGGCATGACTTACAGGTGCATACGGAAGCAGTAGAAGCCACAGGATATAATCTGCAAATCCTGTCCACAGGGCTACTCGGAGAATGATGTCAGGATCTGCTACTGCAGCCTCTCCTTTTGCTGCGCCGTTAGTTGCTCCATTTGTTGCTCCATTAGTTGCGCCATTTGATGCCCCATTTCGCCCTGAATGACACACGAACCTGCTATGGTCGCCCCTTTCTAGTCCTTCGTAGTTCAAAAGTCGGGCTCCTCTTGCTGTCCTGCTAGTCTTTACCTCGAACCCATGACGTGTTTCCGCATATTGTGCAAAGGTAGAACCCCTACTTCTTAGTTGTTTTGTACTTTCTCGTCCAACTGTATTGTTACATATTAGCTGCTGACTGCCCAAGCAAACGACTTCAGAATTGTGTTTTCGTTCCAACTTCCGAAAGGTTCCAGAGGCGCGAAGGGGACCTACATTCTCGTTTAAGGCTCCACTATTTCCAACCGGACGAAGAGAGCAAGGAGCTGCTGCGATTCTACAAGTTGAAAGTACTCGCAAATGGGGGCCTGCAGGATCTTGTATCAATGTGCAGCTAGCGTAAACGCTGCTCAATTGAGACACAAGACTTGCCGCCATGGTATTAAGAGTGATCAAGCTGCATCTGCATCAGTATGAAATAAGAGCATTTCAAACCGTGGACTTGCTCCTGCATGGGGGCTAGAGCAGGCTGAAGCATTTCTTATATGGTGAGACAGCACGTGGAATCCTCGACCTCGCTACTGCAACTGTTAGGGTACCATTTGCTGCCATTTGCAGCGAGCTACTGTGCCCTGCTGTTTTAGGTAGTCTACTTCCACTGGCTTGCACGGGGTACGGTAGACCACTGTTGGCCAACGAGGACCGATGTAAGATCGAGTTCGACCGCTTCAGCGTTGACGACGTTCAGCTGTAATGATGAACAGGATGGACTACATCCGCTTACATGGGCTTGTACAGATGAAAGTACTTTTGCAACATGTCGCGAAAAAGCACTTTTGAATGGTACGCAAAATGTCGAGCATAGGTCTACTAGTACGCAAAATAGGCCAACAACAATAATTGAGCACTCGTAGGCGAGTTTATTCCGTAGTTGACCATGACGCTAAATACTGCAGTCGTACCCTGCCGTCTGTGCTCGCGTATCCCATCCATATCTGCTCGCGTACCCCTGACGTCTCTGCTCGCGTACCCCTGCCATCTCAGCTATCGTACCCCTGCGATGTCTGCTCGCGTACCCCTAACATTTCTACTGTCGTACCCTGCCATTTCTCTTGTGGTACCCCTGCCATCTGCTGCCATCTCTGTTTGCGAACCCCTGCAATCTCTGCTTTCTTACCCCTGACATCTCTGCTGTCGTACCCCTGCCATCTCTTCTTACATACCCCTGACGTCTCTGTTCTCGCACATCTGCCACCTCTGCTGTCGTACCGCCATCTCTGCTGTCGTACCCCTGCCATCTCTGCTCGCGTACCCCTGACATCTCTGCTGTCGTACCCCTACCGTCTCTGCAACCGTACTTCTGTCGTCTCTACTCGCGTACCCCTGCCGTCTCTGCTATCGTACCCCTGCCAAGCCGCCTCAGGTCGCGTGCCCCTGCTCAATCTGCTTACGTACGTCTCACATCTCTAGCGCACGTACTCCTGCCGTCTCTGCTTGCGCTCCTTGCTAACACGTGGCGTCTACCTTTCAACGTCTGCCATCTGTCCCTGCACCCCCTGCCATCTCTGCTCGCGTACGCGGAAATATCACCTCGTTGCAATATAGCAGAGGTACAATATGACCGAGTCGTCATAAAGTAGCGGTACGCGGGCCTGGTTGCCATTATAGCAGAGGTACGCGGAAATACCGCCTTCCGATGACACTAGGTACGCGGTAAAACGGCCTAGTCGCCATCGGTCGCCATAAAGCAGCGGTACGCGGAACTACCGCCTACTTGTCATTATAGCAGAGGTACGCTGTAACACCGCCTAGTGGCTATAAAGCAGCGGTACGCGAAAATACCGCCTAGTTGTTATATAGTAGCGCTACGCCAAAAAAAGGGACACCTTGGAACACCTTGGAACCTCGTGGGCATAGGTGGCGGGTATAGAAATAAAAGTTAGCAAAAGTTAGCGGTACGCAGAAATAGTAAGAATAATGCCAGCTATACAAATGGGGCGCAAAAGCACCCCTACCGTATCTGCTCGCACACCTTGCCATCTGCTCGCGTACCCCTGACGTCTCTGTTCTCGTACCCCTGCCAACTCTGTTCTCATACCCCTGCCGTCTCTGCTCGCGTACCCCTGCCATCTTTGCTCGCGTACCCCGGCCATCTGTGCTCGCGTATCCCTCGGCTATCTTTGCTCGCGTACCCTTGCCGTCTCTACTCGCGTACTACTGCCGTCTCTGCTCACGTACCTCTGCTGTCTCCGCTCTCGTACCCTTGCCAACCCCCTGCCGTCTCTTCTCGCGTACCCCTGCTCATATATCCCGGCCAGGCCCCAAGGATTCAAAATAAAATTTACTTATTTTCATTTTTGAATGTAATAAAATTCATTCAAAACAAGCATTATCTCAATTAGATTCCCTCCATCGGGAGCGGTGGCTATAGAAAAGCACGCAATTACGTAGATAGTTTACGAAGATTATGTGTGGGTGCTTTTCTTACATACAAAAATCTTATAAGTACCGTTGGATATTCTGAAAATCAAGGGCCTAAGGTCTCTGACGTACGTACTCTTGTCGTCTCTTCTTTCGCTTCCTGCTAACATGTGGCGTCTACCCTTCCAACCTTTGGCAACTCTTTGTGCGACCTTCGCGTCTCCTCTTTTATACCTTGCCGTCTCTACCGGTGGATCCCCGCCACCTCCAATTCATACTCTTGCCAGCTCTTTCTAATGCCCCCCCTGCACTTCATGGTTGCTAACAATGTTCCACTCATCGCATCTCCTGCCATAAGGCTCCTCAATTTGACCAAATTTGTGGATTTCGGAAACATTCTCGGGCTTGCTCGACGGTCAGGGTATCCGAGATCATCTGACAAACTTTTGAAGATAATTTGAAGCATTTTTATATGGCATCATACCAGTCCACAACATTTTTTATAGGGCATTTTAAGATTTTGGGGTTTCATGTGACATTCATTTGAGATTGTAAGGGTTTTATAGGACAACTTTTCTATTTGAGACGGATTTTATAATATCAAAAATTGCAATTAACATTGACAAAGTTTTGAATCGAGGGCTCGGCTTGCCATACCCCAAATGACCCCGGAGCTCAAGGTCACCGTTTTTACGTGAGGCTAAGCAAATGGGCCCGCTAGCTAACACATCCTCCCTCTATGTCCCCTACCAAAAGTTGATGGTCTTCATCTTAAAATCTTCCCTTGAAGTTGCGGCCGGCTGCCAGATGCTAGAAGAGCAGGACACATGCTCACATAAAGACCGGCAATTAAGTGCAATTGCGGAGAAACTCGACCACATGAAAGCTCCTCAACATGAATTTCAACTGGCAAGAGGGTGCACATGAGAGCGTTTAGCTTACCATGCACAGCCACAGCTGCTCTTTGCCCCCCGCCCCCTCCCCATACTCTTGTCCTTTCGCAATAGTAGTCATTTGACACTGCTGAATTTGAGTCATCCTTGTGGAAATATGCAAAGCCCCAAAATAGTTGTTCCCGCTATGACGCAAAGCGAGACTCATTAGAAGAGCAAGATACACGTAACAAAGCGGGATGCTGACAAGTATGGTATTGGTTACAAGAATGTTGTTACCTACGCTGTTCTGATTACCAACTTCACCATAGCATGTAGACGGAGTGTGGTGGTGCGGCGCTGACATCTACTTGAATACGCCTGTTCAACTACCATATTCTGCAGGTCGTATACCATTAGCCAGGGGTACCTAGCAGCTCTTGCCACATGGCAATATCTTTTATGTCACTAACTGGTCCTACAACCTCAAGTGTCCTAGTGCGGCACCGTGACGACGACATTGTGAAAGAACCGTTGTCATACCTGTTGCTAGAGCTATCTACATTTCATAGAAATAAAACAATATTACTCAACAGCCGACTGTCGAGAACTTACGAGGGGAAAAAGCATTAACCTAACCAAGCTGCCCACATCCAAGTTCTTCAAAACTTGAGGCTTCATACATTTAAGAGGCCTTCACTTTTCAGTGCCAACTAACTCCATGATACCTACCCCAAGGAATCAAAGTCTACTCTTCCTCGACGCTTTCACCTCCTCCATTCAGCTCGGCCGCTTCTTGTCGCCTCTTCTCCTCCTCCTCTGCGTCATAACAACAGCGTACCAAGCCAGGCGTGAGGTAGGGCACCAGCAGTACACTCACAGGAAACTGTTGCAGGGCGTAGGTTCTCGCAAAATGGAAGAGCATTTTAGGCGCATTGGATGCAGTCAAGCAGGCGTTTGCACCTCTCCTCTCTGCTCACTGACGAGAAAACAGAACGATCCCAACAGGATCTGAAACTGTACGAAGTATGTAGGCTGAGATTGAAACGTTGACACTGAAACATGCAACTGCCACCACGCCCGACCAAACAGAGGACCCACGGCCTATGAGCGTTTATGGCGGCTTCACAGGGGGGCTAAAGCTGGGCCAAGAAGATCAAAGAGGAGGGACAGGAGGCGGGGATGATGTCGCGGAGGTTACGCATGAGCTCGATCATGGCCCTCTGCGTCCGCCTCTCCAGCTTCTCCAGCCGCTTGGCCACGTCCCGCCGAAGGTCCCAGTTGGGCTTCTTTGGCGCGATGCTCGTTATCGGGTCCTGCGGAATGGGCGGCCGCAGAGACGACGAGGAAGAAGGTGAGGAGGCAGAGCCAAGCGAGCATGGAGTCAAGAGGGAGAGAGGGGTGGATGAGGAGAGGATGGAGTAAAACGAACGTGAGGAGGGGATATTATAAAGGCAAAGAGGAAAATTTGAGTTAAGGTCGACACAAGGGAGAGGCAGAACAGGATAGCCATGAGGAGGCGGTCAGACAACCGCCCGCGAGAAACACACCGACGCGCACGCTCGTATGTGCAGATGCACACGCGAGTGTTCTACCCTGTACTTCATGCCAGTAATCAGCGCTTACTTGCGGCATAAGTTCACCAATCTACGTACATGACTTGCACTCACAGTCCACTGTCTCCATTCAGTACAAGCCGCAAGTCAGGCGGCCTCTCCTGCATCCTGCTTCTTTGCTCACGCACGCACAGTACAGGACCATAATTGTGTGCTTGCATGTGTGTGTCGGTGTGCGCGCATGTGTATATGTATGCGTGTGCGTGTGTGCGTGCATGTATACTCACTCAGACACGTGCTGCAAATAACGTGCTGGGGCGAAGAGCAAAAGGTGGGGCAACTTTCCTGCCATGCTTGCATCAAGCAACCATTTGCACCCATCTGGCACATCCATGCATGAGCACAAGGGCGCCCCAAGCGTGGAGCAGGGTAGTACAAGAAACCCTACACCAGTTAAGCATGTGGCTGAAGATCGAAAAAGCACATCAGGCGCTTGACACGTGGCCCTGAGCAGGCAAGCCCTAAGCTGTTGCCACCTGGACGAGCGCGTACCTCCGCGGGGACCACTTGTGCAGGCGTGACGGCAAGCATGGGGTCCTCAAACTTGGGAAGCTGAGGCGGCGCCACCTTGCTCTGCTGCAGATGCGTGTCCCTTGGCAGATAGTTCCGGAACTTCAACTCTTGCGCTCTGCACATGCACGCACACCCACAACACGTCGCACCAGGACGCGATGCTGGGCCCACTTGCCCACTTGTCTACTCTACCTATTGCCAGACAGCAGGGGGAGAGGAATTAAGAGGCTGACAGCTGAGCTCAGGCTCACTGCATAAGAAGCTCTAGCACAAGCCGACTGCTGAAAACCATCTCGACCAGTACGATAGCACAGACCCTCACATGCATACCCTCTCTCTCACACACACCCGCGCGCTTTGCTTTCCTTTGCTTGTGACATGCATAAGGTAAAGGCAGGTACATTTAGAGAGACAATGCCGCAGTCTAGTACACATAAGTAAAGTACGGCAGGTGCAGTCTTGTGCAGAAGGGGGCAATTTCCGCAACACTGACAAGGAGGACAACAGTAGCTGTGAACAAGCTCCCTTTCTAAGCCCCAGGTGCTTCCGTATAAGTCTACATGCAGCTGTAGGAACTGCAGAGTGGGGCACTTTCTAGGAGACACTAAATGACAAGCTCAATTCTGTACAAGCACACATCTTTAGCCAAAAACGTCTCGTAGCATACAACATCGTCTGACGCAGCTCATGTACACGTGCAAGGAAGCACTAAATCCTAACTTAAGACAGGAACCCGAAACCCTGTACCAGCAAACCCCTTGAACCCTCAAAGTGACTCGCAACAAATCACGATCCTCACGTATGAATCTACACCTGTACAAGGGCCAACTCGTCTGCTACTTTACAGCCCATACTGCTGCTTCTTATCGACCGTTGAGGTTCTGAAACAGCACCTCTTTGCTTATGCAGATGCGCCAGCTCGACTTATTACCTCAAAATCGCAACCTCGCCACTCCCTCTGTAGTATAATAAACCCCAGGCTCAAGGATACACCTAGGGACTTAAATTCATAGGAGTAAAGCAGACTCTAATTTAATGGAGGGCTTCTGAAGGACTCGGAACTTAGATCGACTTCAGATCACATCAGGGTCGCTTGTCCTGCTGTACCCTAACCTCATTCCATACCCAGGGTATAAGGTTTTAGGCGATGCATGCCGTGCTGGCCCACTATGTAAAATCTGGGGTTCAAAACTAAGGTCATGTAGTTTTAAGAGTAAGAAGATGTAGTTTGTAGAGATGGTATTTCAGCTGTTGATGGCAAACAGAATGCCCAAAGTGAGTATTGCACTGCACGAAGCCCGCCGACATGAACAAAACTCCCTGCTTCTCCTCTCATGCTTGGTGCTTCCTATGATAGACTCTTCAAACATTTGAGTCTCTGTTCTGACCCCATAAAAAACCCCCAGCAGGACTCGGGCAAGCACCAACTCTCTTCCTTGATGCCTCTTCAGCGCTACTAACGTTTCATCTTAGCACAGAGTTTTACTAGCAATGCTAACAGATTTGGCTGCAGGCTTAGCTTTTCCATAGAGTGGCACTTGTACTTCCCCTGGTCAAGCTTACCCTATCGTGACGCAAACCATGCGCAGAATATGGCACAACATAGCACCATTGCATGAACAGAAATATTCACTGCTTACATTTCGTCTTCTTCTTCTTCTTCTTCTTCCTCTATAGTCGCCTCAGGTTCTGTTTCATGTGGAACCTCTTCATCTTCATTCATCTCCTCATCTCCTCCGGCGCCAGCCCTTTCCTCTTGCGCGAGCTCCGCTGCTGCACGCAGAGCCCTCAGTCTTTCTTTTCTTTCCGCTGCTTCGTCCATGTCCTGAGCTGGACAAGAAGGAAGTAAAAAGTTTAAGCCTGAGACACCCTTCGTTACAAACTCTTCAACTTTCTGCGAAGTGTATCCCAGCCAAACAAGGGAATAATTCAGAAGGCAGAGAAGAAATTTCTGATTAAGAATCTGATACACCCGTCCTTGTGACAGTAGCACGAGTTAGGTCCAAACAGGGTCTGTGGAGGTGCTCGTATATAGGCTGTAATTTGAATGAACTCCCACTTAATTTCAGGAGACGCGAAACAAACATTGGCTTTCAACTTTGTCCAACGAAGGTCAGTTCCAATCAGTGCAGTCCCTACGTTTCGGGACTCCAAGTCGTCAAAACTTCAGAGTACGAGAATGAAGTACCTACATTGTAGAAATTCTACACGTGGCTGGTCATTCGAGCAAGAACTAGAGTTGGAGTAATTTGGAGTGTACAGCAGACCTAAGCAGGAACCGTTATGTCTACCATTTCTCCTGCTGGCTTATGCTCACTTTTGCGGACAGAAAGTACAGTCCCAGCGAAGGCACATCATTTGACCTCCACAGACGCTGCCAAGTGGTGAGTGGTAAGTACCTACACTGTGTACGTGTCTAAGATGCTAGGGAACCAAAGTGCTCTCGGCTGCTTCGGTAGCCCTTGGATTAATACTGTCTGGACACTAATGATTCCAGAAACATTGGAGTGCTAATAAGTGCTGCAAAGTGAGAATAGCAACATGACGTGCATGCCGCAGAGGGTCACAGAGGGGGGGAATGATGGCGTCATATGGCCAAGGGGGGTGTGATGAACGGATGTCTTACAGTAGTAACTCAAGCTCGCGAGTGTCATATATCTTCTGTGTCCGGAGTTTCTGAAGAAGTCTATAGAATCTATTCTCAACTTAGATCTAATCTGCACGAAATTCTGCTGCACGTCTAATACCTGTAGCTGCGACATAATGAGTGCCCTCACCCTGCTGCCAGGCCCTACCAATACTCTCGTCTTGTCATCTCGTCTATTGTCCAGAAATCATAGCTCGGGCCAGTCGTCGATATCATTCAAGCGGGAGCTTCTTCCCAGCACAAGGCCCTTTCCTCAGTTAGCCAACGCAAAAACTTTGTCAACGACTTTGTTCAGCATCAAGTCTCAACAGGGAGGCGGGTCAGCTTTGAAAAATAGGCAAGACCGACAGGAAGGTTCATCAGATTCATTTATGGCTACTTCTAAGAAATCAGTAAGCATCTTACTTCCAGGCATGAAGCTACTGTCAACCGTTTTAAAGTAGAGGGTACCATTAGTATAGTACTATTATCCAGGATTGGTAGCTCTCTGCTCTTGTAATGGGAGGGCACAGAGTGTGCTTTGGGGGGCATATTAATGCTGCAAAACATAGTTGTGATATCTCATCTGGACACTTCGTTTGATACATGCGTGCATAGCTTAAGATGTATAAATTGTTTTGCGAGCTACTTTATGAGTAGCACTTAACAAACACATGCTCACAGTAGGCCTGGATCTCCTGTCACTGATCAGGAGTAAGAAGCAACATAGACTTCAGTCTGAATACTGAGACATACTTTCTCATCAGTTTTTAGTGTTGCATTTCACGACAGGTGCCTGTCTTGTACGACTTCCCATTGGCTTACAACCCGCAGAAGACGAGGCTTGGCCTTGCAGAGAAAGGTTTCAAGTATGAGACAAAAACAGTGAACGTACTGTCTGGGGAGCATTTGACGGCTGACTTCTTGAAAGTAAACCCTAGCGCTACAGTTCCTGCCCTAAAGCTGGAGGATGGAAAATTTATCACAGACAGCACTGACATCCTGAAGTAAGTTCTTCTCCCTTCACATTAGTTTTTCAAAACCAGATGACTTTTTTGGAAAATGTTGAGCTACAGAGCTTTGACTTAGGTGTTGTTATATCTGATTATCTGTACCTCTATCTGAAAGAAGTTCTTCCATCTTGTGAAGCATCTTATCGAACATGGTGAGCTACAGAGGGCGTTCTAGCTGTTTTCTGTCCTGTATTTGTCCAACGTCTGTAGTACCTAGTCTCTATATTCGTCCCACCTCTGTATGAAGCAGCTTTCTTCTTGCAGTGAATTAACCTCCTAGGAATGTAACAAAGGTGTTTATGGTGATGCTGTGGTCCCTCTTACAAACATCAATAATTTCATGGTCGACGACGGGAGCCTCCATTTGGAAGACAATGGTCTGTATCAGCTTTGACCTGTGGTGGTTCTTTCTAAGCTCAAGAAGGGAGTTCAAAAACAACGAGATATGTGCTGATTGGCTTTCACCTGTGTTCCAGGTATGTCGACAACCTTGGTGGTGGACCTCTAGGTGGCGACAAAGTCGACCGCAGTACTGTTGACGGTTGGTATGACAGGGTAAATGCATGGGATGCAAACCTCTACACATTCTCACAGCAGCCTGCTGTGGGTAAATTTTTCAACAACTTCCGTCTAAAGGTAGCGGAAGCAGAGCTCAAGAGGCATCCAGAGGTTGGAGAGTCATTGAAGAAAAGAATTGATTACTTCAAGCAGCAGGGTCAGCAGATGCAAGACAGCAATGTGAAACAAGAGCTGGACAACAATCTGCAGTCATTGCTCGACTATGCTGAACAGCAGCTGAAGCAGAACCCTTATGCTGCAGGTGCAGCCTTTTCTATGGCAGATGTGCTGCTGATGAATGTTCTTACTAGGACAGAGCTGAACGGCAAAAAAGATTACATTTCATCAAGACCCAATTTGGCAAAGTTTTGGGCTGTGTCTAAAGAGCGGCCTGCATATAAGGAGGCCGTAGCGAAGTACAACGGCATTGCGGCTGTACCCATTGTGGTGCCCACTCTCTTCAAGGTTACTCTGAAGTCACTGTTTCATGCATATTAGGATGGAGGAAATTGTGCAAATCTTTCGGGGGTTTATTATTGTCATTACTCCCATTGTGTTATAAATGTAAGATAGTGTCACTAAGAAAGTTGTCTTCATATTGACCCTAGCATATATATTGTATAAATGTACCCTAGACTAGAATCTATGTAGGCTGAAGGTTTTCTGTAAGCTAGTGGCTATGTAAAAACTCTTGAAAGTATCTATAACATGCTCTCAAGTTGCATATCAGAGTATACTATGCAATTATAATGTATTCTCTCATATGTATACACCAGTATCTTGAGCACCTTGACCACTTGTTACCACTTGTTACACTACTTGTTACATGCCCACCTCTCATACATGTGCTTTGGTGCCTTGCATACAGCATTATGGAGCAGAGGCCACCTTTTCTCTTAATACTTTCTCCTAATGAAGTTTCAACTGATGCCTTATATCTGCCTTCACATCATATCAAGACCTTGCCTTCGACAATGTGCTTGTGTAATTAATACGTCTTACGAAGATTTCTGAGGCCCATTGTGATGAGGGTTGGAAAGACAATGCACAATTGTGCAGAAGATCCTGAATACTTTCCAACGGCTGTCTTGTAGCTGGGCCGTTTCCTCATTTGGTCGAAGTAGCCTGCAACATGGGGCCTTTCTTTTATGAGTTTTTTCATTGCCCCGCCACTGCCATCTACAGTTGCCAGCAGAGCTGCAAAACTTGCATCAGCAATGGAGAATTGCTGTCCAGCTAAATATGCTCCATTTGCTTGCAAGTCCCTCTCGGCCTCATTAAGAATGGTTACCAGTTCTCCTCTAGTGCGTGCCAGCTCTTCAGCGTTTTGCACTTTCTCTTCCAACTCCTGATAATGCGACAACTTGGCAGCGTATGCAGTAGCTAATTCTGGATTCTCAGCCATCCTGGCAACACTGATTCTCCTCTTAAACTTGGTCAGAAAGGAAGCTAACTTTATTGGCATGTTACCATATGAAAAGAGCTCATAGTCCCAAGCATCGATCCTCTCGATCCATTCTTTTGCGCGAGTTGTGTCCTCATTCTGAGTACCCAACGGCTTGTCTATTGCATCAAGGTACCTGCAAACAGAGAGCACAATAGAGAATGAGCTTTGACAATACTCTATTACAATGTCGCAGGGTATACTGGGCTCAAAACTAGTAGGGTCGAAACCACTTCAATGACAGCTAATCTGTACAGAAAATTACCTTATTTGTCTTCGGAAACGAGTTCCTATACGTGTATGTAGTTTGAGATGTTATGGGGTACTTATGGATGCTACTGGGAAGTCCCCGGCAGACAATGGTAACTTTAGAGCCATCGAAGGCATCAAGCTGGCTACGGAGAAGTCTCGCAGTGAGACACTGAGTTTAGTAAAAAGTTGCGTTATGTGTCATTTACAGAATATGCTACCAACAATATCTCGGGCGCCAGTGATGTACGACGGCAAGTGGAGGGAACATAAGCATTTGAAATTTTAGCGCATGGCAGATAGTACTCACAGAAGAATGCTCTTGCTGTCAAAGTAACGATTTCCCCCATCAACAAGGGCAGGTATTGTGCCCGAGGAGTTCAACGTCATGTACTCTGGTTCCAAATTTGTGCCTTTGAGGGCATTAACTTTGATGACTTTGTAGTTGACTTTTTTCTCCTCTAGAAGAAGCCTCACTTTATGGCAGTGCATTGATAGAGGAAAATAATAAAACTCCATGGTTCTATATGGGTCCATCACTATATCACCAGTGAAAGGGAAAATTAATCCTCAAAAAATATGCGGAATAATGAAGCAACGTCCCCCAAAGATGCGGAACAGTGAAAAAAAAGACGACTATACAAACCTGTGCCTAGTGTATTCTTACATCATCAACGCGATTGCCTAGAGAACTGCTTGGGACCGGCTTACTACTAAGATACAAATGTAACGATGGAGTAGTACGAAGCACCTAACACTAGACTGGAGCCCAGTATCTGTCTCTAATGCCCCCTCCAAAGAATAGCGCAACTTCTGCAGCCTGAAAACGAGCAAAGCGATGTTATCAAGGCATATAGCCAGGTCTGTAGCTGTTCGCTGACGCGGTTCATGCCCAAGTCGTGGTTCAGCAGGGATAAGCAGGGATGTTGCTTTGACTCGACTGTAGGTCAAAGAACTTTTAATTGCTTCTAATAGGTGGCTGCAGGTGGCTGGAACTGGCTGGGCTAGGCTGGGCCTGGGCTGGGCTGGGACTGGCTGGGACCATGGCTGGGACGCACTGGGACCAGACTGGGACCAGTGGGGACGACTCACGAGCTGCTCACGAGTGTGGACTTTGAAGTTTGGAGTCCGTGGGTCGGTCATGCAGTCTCGCTCGGAGAATTTGGTAGAACCAGCGACACCCAGCGGCGCCTGCCGTTTTTTAATTAGCCCAATCAGACCAGAATCAAACCCACACGTTGAAACTTCGAAGCAGGTCCGTCGCTGGATTCATTGCCTCAGCGAATGAAGTCACCTGATGCGTGTGACTTGTGGTGACTGGCACCGCATGGCGTGGATGGAAGTCAACTACGCACCGGGCCCCAGGATTCGCATAAAATTCGATGTTGTTTGCTTTTTTGGATATTTTAAAATCAGGTCAAATCGTAAATTATGTCGAAAGAAATCCTGGTCATTGGGAGCGGATGTCGCGCAAAATCCCAAAATTTCTTACTTTCCTATGTAAAATCTCGTGGAATGTTATTAAGGCATTAGTAAAATCCTTCCAAATATTGTCGGATGTTCTCGAAACCCTGACCGTCGCCCAGATTAGGCCATGCAGAGGATGTTTCTATAATTTTCCGAAATCCGCGACTTTTGTCGAATCCTGGGGCCTGCTACGCACTCCAATATTTTTTTATTACAGTTCTGAGTGGTTCTGAGTGTTTGGGACACGTTTTGGCTGTTTGGCACGTGTTTGGGATCATTTTAAACCGTTTCTGACAAGCCCAGCGTGCAGAGGTGCATCGTAAGCAATCGTAAGCAACGTTCCGTGTTCCTCAGCTTTTGTCAGCTTGATTCATCTAGTTTCTACGTGTTCAGTTTCTCCAGAATGTGGTCGGTGATGCTCATAAGAGTAAGACCGGTATTCAAAAAAATTTCTTTAGCTTAGCACAGCCAACGACAAAGACACCACCAAAAGGAATTGAGGCGCCCAACTAGGGAGTTTAATGTTAACTGAAAGGGTGGAACTTTGCATAAAAAATGCAACTGATTCGGGCAACTCTGGCCGAATATGGGTTCAAGACAAAAGATCTCTGATCATTGATCTTGTTCGAGCAATTTTAATGTATGAATGTCATAACAGCGGGAAAGGGACAATGAAGACGATATACACATGTAAATGCTAATAGTTGTATAACTAAGGGAGGATCGGAATTCTAAGTCATGGTCTTCGATGTCACAACTGTTTGTAAATTGCAAAACACTCTTCCATAGGCCAAACACCAACAATTATTAACTTTTGTGTATTAATTGCATGCAATGATCTCACTCGGCAATTTCAATCCTCTTTAACCCATTCAAAAGCCCGTGGTGAATAAGTGCAATAGTTGAAAAACATCACAAGCTTGCGTATGTTCCAAAATATTTGAGGATTTGTATTACAATGTCTTTTGAGAAAAAACATCAAGTAACCTTATACATCTAGAGCAACCGTCTAAGACGATCATAGCACCCCGATACTCTTCAATATGAATTGAGCTGCCTCAATGCTTCCCCCCGGACTCCCAAGGGACTCCTCGACAAGAGAATATTTTTCCCTCATACTTTCAGACGCAGCACTGCTCTGTTGCAAGTAGGGCCATGCTGCATCTGCTATATTTTCTGGGTTCGCCTCCTCTTGCACAAACTCCGGTACAACCTGGGTGGTTAAAGACAATGCCCAAATTCACTATCTGTACACAGCTCCCGCCTAAACTTAGCAATCAATAGGTGGAAATGAGCCAGTGACTATCACCTACCACCAGCCATTCGCACTCGCAATCACAACAGTTTGCATGCTAAGGCACATCTTGACAACCTTGTGGCTCTTGCTCACGTGAGCTGCTATTACAGAGCCTTTCCCTCAAACACGCAACTAGTCTAGTCGTACGTGTGCCTCAATGTGCCACACGTTGTCCAGAGATCGACGCCTTCAAAAGTGTTCAGAAGCTGACATACAAGCTGACATACAAGCTTTCAAGTCGCCCGTGCAACAGTGTGATTGGTGGTGGCAGCATCCACAGCAGCAGAACCAGGAAAGGGCAAAGGCAACGCGAGACACACACCTGCTGGTCCACCACGAGGTTGACGAGCGACACAAACGGCAGGTTGAAGCGCAGAAGGTGACGTGCGATCCACGCCGTTGCCGCGTCCAGCTTGTACACCACCACCTGCGGTACCTGCGCCCTCACATGGGGCCCACTCCCCAGGTGCTAAAAAGGGTTAGGGATGCTCAGTTGCTCCTATCGCTCCTCGAGTGCGTTATCAACCTCGTTGAGAACGGCAGGGGCCTCATAAGTGGGTGGGGATGGAGGAGGAGGAAGAGGAGGTGGGGGATTCTTGTGTTGACCACCTCACCCTCTAGCACGTGTTATCTGCGTTGAGACTCGCGTGACTTTCCGCTGACTGAGAAGGAAAGGGGGTCCAAGCGCAAGCGAAGGTTGCTGGGTAAGCACTGCCTCCTCACATCAGTTGGCAGTACCTAACATTTGACCCCCCTCCCTTTGACCTCCCCTGCAACTTTCGCGTCCGACAGACGGGACAGTGTAACAGCTGCCATGCCACACACTGCCATCGCTGCTGGACCAGAACATAGAGCCACGGTTGATCCAGCGCACTTTGTGGGAAAGAGTCCACGGCCAGTCACGAAACAAACTCACGGAGCTCTTACTGGGCTCCCCGCGACTGACACATGTCCGTCGCCCGGTGCCGCAGGGCACCAAGTTGGAGGGGCAATGAAACAGCTCCTGCGCCCGCCACATTCTGAGCCTTTTAAGGCACTGCCAGGTCATGCCGTTGTGGCTATAGGCAAAAATCTCTCTCCCCCCTCCCCCCCCC
>WELA01004683.1:64710-81131 GCA_009602735.1 Mesotaenium endlicherianum | reverse complement strand
CCCCCCCCCCTTTCAACCCACTAGAGGGACAAGGCTGTTACACGAGGAGTGGGCCTAGGAAAGGTAACCCTTCGGGAACAGGCTAGGCTTTCTCCGGGGAAGGCAGTACCTGGAGAAGGGCAAGCTCAACTGTGGCGCTGCCCGATTTGGTGATGGCCACGTCCGCTGCGGCCATGGCAACTCTCGACTCCCCCTGCGCAGCTCCGCCAGCACACACACGCGCGGGTACTAGTGATTGAGCGCGCTTCCTTCCTTCCTTCCTTCCTTTCTTTCTTCCTTCCTTCGTTCCTTGAGTCTTCAAGGCACATCCTCGCACAGGTGGGTTCACGAGCATGGCGCGCACACATACATGTACAGGGTGCATGCATCTGCACTCGTGCTCGTGCATGCACCTGCACCCCCGCCTGTGCACATGTACACGAGGACGCTCGTCTGGAGTGCTGCTCGAAGCATCGTGGCCGATGCCCAGCATCACACCGGCCCTCTTCCATCTTTGAGACATACTGACAGACAAAGAAACAGCAGAAGTGCGGACGTGGAGAGGAAGTCCCGAGCAGGAAGGGACCGGGACGCAATCTGAACGACGCCACGAGGCCTACCCCTTACAGCTGGCAAGCCTGCCTCCAGCTGTGGGACCACTGCTCCCGCTTGTCTTCGAGCATGGTCAGGAAGGGAGTGCAGTTTCGACCACGCGCACTCAAATACACGACTGCCGAAGAAGAGGAGGAGAGCAGCTTATTGCGAGGCTGGTGCAAGCCATCCCAACAGAGTATGAAGAGAGCAGGGACGATGTCAGCGCACGCGTATCCTCGTGCTAGCTAGCAGCGGGCAGATGACAGCACAACCGTGCTACTGCTGCTGCTTCTGCTGGCGGTACCAGGCCCCAGTGAAGCCACTCCCCGGGCACAGCCAGAAGGCATGCTTCTAGGACGGGAATTGCACGCACATCGCAGACGCGTGGACACAGGCACCCACGCGGAAGCGCACATCTGTGCGTCTGTACATTCTGAGGCGTGCCTGTGTGTGTGTGTGTGTGTGTGTGTGTGTGTGTGCACGCGCGCACGCGTGCGTGTGCGTGCGCGTGTGTGCCCACCCACCTTCCACAGCAGGGCACAGTTGGAGAGGCCGTGGGAGCGCAAGCCCTCCTCCAGCGCGCCCACAAAGTCCTCAGAGGCCACGGGGACCACAAACCGCACGTCTGCCTGCCTCTGCCTGAGGATGCCCCCCACCCACACACACACCAGACAGGCAGCAGCACACACGTTGGCAAGGAGCGTGCGCCATCATCCCCCATGCCTTGAACTCTCGCATACGTTGGCAAGAAACTTCTGTCATTTCCGGCTTCAGTGCACGCGAGTCCACCACTGGTGCACACGCCGGCTCTCACCCAAGCATGCACGGCTGCCTGCCTGTCGGCAGCCCTCCGGATGATCTCGGATGCACACACGCTCGCTGCCCCCTGTGCTTTCGGCCCTGCAGCAGCAGCAGCAGCCTGACCCCAGGCGGCAGCAAGGTCAAGCAGCACACACGCGTGCGTGTGCATGTGTGCTGCTCCTTTGACAACTGCAGCCCTTGCGAAGGGCCACTCAGAATGTAAAAGCCTCAGGCACAGGTGCTCACGCCACAGCCACCCAGCTAAGGCCCCAGAGGGACAGGGAGGGAAGAAATCAAGAGGTGCGTGGGTAGGCAGGCAGGTGGAAAACCCCTACTTGAGCAGGGCGGCTGCGCGGGCGATGATGGGCCACACATGTGTCAGCTCCTGACGCCGGGACGCCGGCAGCAGCGCCACGAGGGGGCAGCCCTCCGGCACGCCCAGCTGCGCCCGCGCCTGCTCGCGCCCCCCGCCCTCACAGCATTGAGTCAGCCATGGCCTGGTGCGGCTGCTTGCTGGTGGCCTGCCTGGTCTCAGCTGCAACGTTGTTGTTACGGGAGGCACTCTTTACTATGACAACTCTGACATACACACCCCGTGAGATGCAAGAAGCGCCACAGCGTCACGGCTGACAGATGGCAGCTGGCAGTGCCGTGTCGGGCACCGTGACTCATGCCGAACAAGCAAGTAGATACTTCCCACTCATACTCTCACCAGGAGAATGCCTGCAATGCCCGGGGGTGGGGCTGGATGGCGGCAGACGCGCCCCATGAGTGTGCTTCGGCACAGGCGGGCGGGACAGCTCGGGCGCTGCTCGCTGACTAGTCTCTTGGACTATCTTACCATTTTCCCCACGAGGAAGGAGGAGAATAATGTCAGGCAGGCAGGCAGGGGAGCGGGCCCAGTATCTCCAGCCTCCCTTCCTTCCCTCCCCCGTCTGCAGGTGTCATGCTCACCGTGGCCAGTGCATGTTGCTGCTGCTGCTGCTGCTGCAGTACAAGCTGCAGATGTGTGGTGGCGATAACTAGCTTTGGACAACTGTACTGTGGCCATGCAAGGCCTCCCCTTCTGGTCTCCCCCCTCACTCACGCCAAAGAATTGCCGTCCAGCACATGCCGGCCAGGGGAGGCCGGGGGCGAGGTCCTGTGCCAGGAGTGTGTGCTCGCCCCCCTGCCTTATGCCCCGTAGCCCCAGGCTCTGCGACTGCAATGATGAGGAGGCCACATGTGCCCGCACATCACAAGCTGGCACGAGCATGACCACTTGTATCGGGATACAGATGCCCCAGGTGGAGCAGAAGCCAGTGGGGCTGGGCCAGATCGGGTAAGGGGCGTGCCAAAAAACCTCTCCCTCTCTCTTTCTCACGGGCTGATTGGAGGGACAGCACGCGCCGTAAGAGAGGGCTGGGTGAGGGGCGGGGGGAGGGGGGCAGTGAGATTGCGCTCAAGGAGAGGGGTTGGGGCACTGGGGGTGCGAGCACTCTTACGCGGTTCTTGGAGGGGCGGGGCGTGACGGCGTCCAGCAGGGGATGGCCCACGCGCTGCACGCGGCCGCCTGCCCTCGCGTAGTACTCCGCCTGCAAACGCGCGCACACCCTCGCACATCCCCGCTCTCAGGGATGTCTGCCTGTGCTCGTGCGCACACAGACACCTCAGCATGTTGTCAAACATATCTGGCGCCAGAAATGTTGGGAGGGGAAGGCCTCGTGTGGCGGTTTGCCCATCACTCCCCCGCTCGTGTCTCCTTTGTGGACGGACACGTCAGCACAGGCCCCCCCCACCCTTCTTTTCTAAACATCCACACGCGCACACACAAACACGCACACACACGCGCGCGCACATGTACAGTGAGGCAGCAATGTGCCCATGCTGAGAAGCGTCAATAGCATGTGCAGATGTGACAGAGGCCGACGAACAAGATCGAGCATGGCAGCGTTTTCATCCACAGCATGCCTGCCCAGATAGCACGGCATGGCATGGCATAGCGCGGCCTCCTGCCCCCAGATTGATGAGTTGCCCCTCCAGCACTTGGGATGCTGCTGCTCCGCTGGACAGGCACGGGCACACGCACATGTGCAGGCAGCAGCACCGGGGCGGATGCATGGCTTGCTGCTCACAGTCTAGCAGGGCTCACTCTGGAGGCAAGTGTCTCCAGAGGACGACTCCAGCTGGACGAGGAGCAAGTAGGGCTTGCAGGCACAGAGTCACACGAGGCATGGTGAAAGGGAGGGAGGGATGGAAGAGAGGGGGGGGGCGGAGCAGACGGCAGGCACGCACCTCGCCGGAGTAGACGGCCAGGATGCGGTCGCTCATCTCCACGATGGCGCGCGTGCGGGCGCTGCTGAAGAGCCACTCGTTGGGCGGGATGTAGTACACGATGGGGCACCCTGCACGCCGCCCGGCAGGCCCACCCCCCCCCCTCCCCCCCCAACGCACATGCGCTGAAACACATGAGCGCACGAGCATACGCACGTCCCCCCCATGCTCATGCTCATGCTTATGTGCATACACTTGCATTCCCATTTGCACACAAACAGAGGCATTGACGCTCATGCATGTGCGGACACACACAAACCCACATCAAGAAAACACACACACACATACAAGCGCGCGCGTGTGCGCGCGAGCACGCTTGCTCATGCCTACAGTAACATGCACCCACTGGGAGGATGTGACACCACGCAAGAAAGCATGGCCGCAAGTGCGTGCACGCCGGGTTTCGGGACATGTCCCTCTCCGCACGTTCGCTGCAATGGTGATGCACCCAAGCCCGTGCCATGTTGCTGGGCCGTGCGTGCACTCACGCGCTCACGCACGCACGCACCCACGCACATGCGGACACACGCATGCATTTCCCTCGTTGACATGAGGCGTCGTACAACAAAGCAGCAGTGGCAGCAAGAGCACGCGCGCGCTTCTCACCAAAGGTCTTCTTCAAGAAGCGGCCAAAGGGGATGTTAACTCCCGGGTAGTCTATGAGCACCTGCATGCACACAAGCACGTCCCCCCCCCCCCCCCCTCTCCCCGCTAACCACGTCAGACAAGAATAGTATCAGTCTGCTTCTTCTTCTTTTTCGTTGTCGTAGGTGCGTCTTCATTAATCTCTTCTTGCCCTCCAGCAGCATCGACCTTAATTTGAAGATGGATGCCGCAACTTCTTGCTTCTGGCTGCCTGATATATTGCAATGAATCTGCCCACTCGCTCGCATCTGATGGACAGACGGAGGGCCGCAGACGTGCATGCAGACGCGGTCGATGCAGCTCCACCAGGATGGAGAAGGCAGCGAGGCAAAAAGGATGCAGACAAAGAGGAGGAATGAAAGACTCCACCAACACCAACGCCACCACCACCACCGGAATCATATAACCCGCTTGTGCATGACATGGCAGACCTCGCAAGCCGAGAGAGAGGCCACGGGGAGGCGGTAGCGAGCGCGCGCGGCGAGGCACGCGGCTGGTGCCTGCTGACACGTGTCATCAGCTCACAAGGAGTCCGCCATACACGATGGGATTCCCGCAGTCAGGCATCTCCCTTTGCGCCCCCCGGAGAAACAGCCTTGCACCTACCACTAACACGGGGAGAGCGATCACGCTTACGCATGCCCACGCCTGCAGGCAGAAACTGTGCATGAGGCTGTGCAAGTCATGCACAGGGGCCCTCCTGGCTCTAACCTGGAACCCCAAACCGATGATCTCTTTTAAGCCCTGCTCTGTACTATAAGCCCTGAACCCTGAAAGGAAGCCTCTCACGTCCGGAAAGCTAGCCGGAGCTCACCACGACGTCCGGGGGATGGGATCGCAGGTGCGCGCGCGCCTGGGCCTGGATGCGCAGCGAGGGCATGACAAATGGCAGCGCCTCCAGCAGCCCAATGGACGACAAGCCCGTGTTGTCGCCTGCGCAAAGGTGCAGCAAGCCAAGCACGCACGCACACAGGACCGCAAGAGGGCCATCTCAAATCAGCACTTGCCGCCAATGCCTTGCCAGCTCACCTGCTGACTCAGCAGCCGCCTTCCCCCTCAAAGAGCATCCCTCACAACAGCCCTGCAGCACCCTGTGCTCTCACTTGTGTACGTCTCTAGAGTGCGCTGTAAGAGTGAGCATCAGCCAGTTTGGTCCGGCAACGCAATTGATTTTAGCTGCACTGACATCCTTCAGAGCTGAGGCCTTGGACGTTGTATGGATCCATACGTGCATGCGCTCACTCCAGAGCCCCCTCCCTCCTCTGCCCGCGCTTCTGGCACCAACAGAGAGCCGGTGACCGCAGAGCCATTCGCGGCCACATCCTTGTTTTGTAATTTCCTGCTTGAGCTGGCCGCAGGTGAGAGCAACCTGTCTGAACAGTCGAGGGCCTGCATTTCCGACAGGTGGCTCCACAGATGTGCTGACTGAGAGCAAGAAGGGAGTCCCGCTCGGCTCTCACACGCTAGGGCTGACAGCAGCATCAGCCCACAAGAGCCGCGAGCCACTGCAGTGCACCGCGCGTCCACCCGACTTTTCGCCCCCGCCTCACCCCCTCCATGCTTCCCCTGATCCCGGCGACTCTCTCGACCTCAGCGAGTCGCCCACGAGCATCATTTGCACACGCGTTGGCATCTGCTACCCAGCCGTGGGCCCGACCCCCGATTGTTCTCCGACGGATGCATCATCTGATTACGAAACACAAAAGAAAAATACAAGGAGCATGAAGTGCCCGGTCCGACCGAAGTGCGGGCAAAGGAAGGGGGTTCATATGGTGGGGATATCGTGCGCACCAAGGAGCGTGGCCCCAGCCTGCTGCAGCTGCGCGCCCCCCAGAGCCACCACCTCCACGTTGGCACCCGCTTCCGACGCGAGCGTGAACAGCGCCCTGGCAAGGGCGCCCCCGTGCGCATCCCCCATCACATCTCCCGTGCTGATCTGCTCGCCCGCTCCTCCAGCCGGGCAGACAGGCCCAGAAATTTCATCAGCCCCACCACTGTCACCACCGCCACCGCCGCCATCAGCACCGTCAAGGCTGGGTCGTACACGGATGATGCTTGTGTGTATCGTGACCGCCGTTCTTTATGAGCAATGAAAGTGGTGGTAGCTTTGCGGATAATTAATCTTGGCACAAAGAGGTTGGCATTCAAGTGACTTGAACCCCCACTATAAGAGAAAGCCTGCGTCACCAACACACCTTACAGCTGTGAAAGAGGGAGAGGGAGAGGGAGAGGGAGAGGGAGTGCGAGAGGGAGAGGGAGAGGGAGAGGAGAGGGAGGGAGGGAGAATTGTGTTTCTATTTCCGAGGCAGCTGGGGAGGATAGTTTGGTGCAGTGAGGTGCTCGCCAGCTGCCCTGCTGTTATACTCGATCCATGCATTTTGGCAAGGTGCTTCACTCATCACATTAAGATTGTCGTGTAAGAAGCTGAAGTCAATACCAGGATTCTGTGCCTGCTTTTCAGAGGCTCCTCTGTCAAACTTGCATCCTTGTTGGTGGCCCCGCAACATACGGATGTGTTCCTGTCAGTAGTGGCTGGCTCATATCGTTCAAATCTTGGCGCAAGTAGAGCAGATCCCTGCACATGACTTCTGCTTCTCAAGTATGTTTGGGTACTTCTAGGAGAGGAACCTCTACATATGGTATGCCGTTCTGTCGAGCTTGACGAGACTAGACGGCCTGTCAACAGGCATGAAAAAATGTACACATTTCCCGGTCTTGAAATCCTTGGGCTTGCAGACATCCAGCCATGTGGCTGGTCTCTCAGCCTACGTAGCTTTTGAGGTGGTGTTGGACCAACGTGATGCGCTCGTGCTAGGGGCAGCCAGGGCACAGGGCTGCTGATAGAGCTTATCATAGACTCTCTCTTTAAGATACTAATGCCAGAGTCTCAAATGACACGCCATCTTGCGTACCCCCACCATGGCCCAAGCACGGACTGGGAGTTCGCGGTGCGGTTTCACTCTGAAAGGAAGTGGTCCTTAGGTGCTGCTTTTGACTGTGTGTTAAGCAACCGGCTACGCTTGGTAAAGCTTAACAATGCCTTAACACTTTGTTAAAAAAAAAGAAGCCCAACCGAAGCTCTTGAGAGCGGACATTTGAACCATCATTCAAGTTTCTGGAGAGAGCACCTGTGTGGACTCAACATCTTATGTAAGTGCCTAAAGAGATTGTTTCACGACGAGTGTGCATTGTAGAATTGCGCAAAGCGGGAAGCAGTGGGGTACGCAAAAAGGGAAAGCAGGGGTACGCAGAAAGGGACAGCGGGGGTACGCAATTAAAGCGGGACGCCGTGAGGTACGCAAGAAGGGAACACAATCAAGGTGCGCAGAAAGGGAGAGCATGCCGGGGTACGGAAAGAGGGAATACATGGGACTATAACAGAAAAGAGACTGCAGGGGTACGAAAAAAGGGACAGCAGGGGTACGTAAAGTGGGAAGCCGCGGGGGCCGCTAAGAAGAGCATGCAGGTGGGACGTAAAAGCTGCACCCATGCACGCAACCATCAATTAAGCGGGAAGCTGTGAAGTACGGACAGGGGAACAGAAGGAAGTGCGCAAGAAGAAACAGCAGGGGTACGCAAAGTGGGAAGCCGTGAGGTGTAAATAACATATTTTTTTGTGGTACGTTCAAAGCCGTGCTAAATTTCATAATGATACGATAAATTGACCTAATTAATGGCAACAAGAAAAAGTCGTATCTGCTTCCTCAATGGATGCTGGGAGTGGCTGGGACTCGGGACTCGGGAGCAGCTCGGGAGTGCTCGGTAGGCTGGGAGTTGGCCGGGAGCTGGCTGGGAGCAGCTGGGAGTGGCTGGGAGCAGCAGGGAGTGTCATAAAAAGAATACACGTATGCGGATTTCAGAAGCAAAATGGTGACTTGGCAAACGGAAGAGATCCCTCGTTACTGCCAGTCACTGCTGTCACTGCTTGTCACTATCATCCGACAATGTCTGACAACAGATGTTGGATCTCTTCAGGCGACATCCATGCGAAACTGTTCACTGGTTTGATAAGGTGTGGTTAACATCTGTGATACTCCTCGGCCCCAACCCCCTTGGGCTGAAATTTAATATAACAATTGCTGTCATATTGTGGTACGATGGGGAAATATGGAATTCCACTGGAAGGAAGAAGCAGGAATGAAGCAGAATAAAGTGGGAAAAGGACCTCTTGACTGGTCGGCCTCGTTCGGCCTGACTCGCCAAGTTGGCAGTGACGCGTTCTGTCGCATAAAAATTTGCGTCGTCTGATTAGTGATACATTGTCGTTACCGATGCACGAGCTTGTGCAACTTTCAGCTCCGCTCTGCTCCCACCGTTGTCTTCACGTTAATTGTCCTATTTGACGCACACACACACCGCTTACATATGCTCCTTTCAGATGCTCCCGGTCTGCTCCCGGTGCTCTCCGGTGCTCGCCGGTCAGCGTCCGTGGACAGGGGGCCAGCAGAACATCCTGAGGGAGGTTGTTTAGAGAAGAAATTGTCAAGACAGCAGCTGGACAGTTCTTTGCTTTCTTGTTTTTGTCAGACTTTGGGAGCGGATGAAGCAAGAGTTACGATAAGAGTTTTCTAGGACGTCGCCGGTACGCCCGTCATGGACGAGCAACGCTCGGGAAGTGTGATTTTTGTTATCCACAAAAGTCTTAGCCACAAGGAAGAACTGTGAAGAACAGACGTTTGCCAGTTCAGGTCTAGCACGAGGCATTATTGATACGAACTCCGTGCCAAGCACGGAGCAATCTGTGATAACATAGCGAATATTGACAGGCCCCTGAACCTCTTAAGCTACACATGCCAATGATACTAAGAGGTGCCAGTGAATAGCTAGCTTTATGACGGCGTAAGCTTACTTGGCTCCTAGTCAGGATTGCAACCATGGATGGCACCATGTTTAAGTCACGCTCTATGCCAAGTCCGTCCAGCACAGGGGTCTGGGAGGACTCTTACAGGCCTTTGCCGTCGCTGTTTCTTGGATTACTCATTATATGGACAACAGCTCTTTTGATGTGGGTCTGGAACACCTGGAGCAAACGGCTATGGCAGGTTCGTGCACAAATGACTTGCAAGTTCAGCGTGCGCAAAAAGTTAGTCGTGGGTGAAACCTCAGAGTGGGAGGTCCTTGTGGGAGGTCCTCTTAGGTCCTCGTCTCTTTTATGGATTGTTGTAACGGTCGGGCCCATGTAGGGAACATACGGCATACTCGTAACCCATGTAAATGAGGTGCGCATTGTGACGTGGCCCTTGGTGTGTATATCCAAGAAACGCATGGTATACGTCGCCCTTAGAGGGACACCCCCCGCTACATCAATCTTCATGGGCAAGCCAGCAAGCAGCATCTCGAAGCTTGCAAGTGGACGAGGAAGAGGAAGTGGAGTGAGATGCTCATACTAATATTGCGCTAGAATTCAGCAGTGGTCTCGAGAGGCCTGCTACATTGCTGGCGGAAAGCGGATTTCCAAAATCACTCTTCTATGCGAAGGGTCTCAGTAGAAGGCTCGTTGTTAGTAAGACCTGCCGCGAGTAAGGGCATTCGAAATTTGTATAACTTTACTCAGCAGACAATGTGTTCCGTGTAGCATGGGCAGTGATGACGTGTTGAGCTTTGTAAGGGGTTTGATTTGAGACGGCGATATGTACTCGAGTGCAAGGAATGTCATTTGCGGCGTGATGTGCACAAAAGCAACAAATTAAGTCAATATCGAGTCCCTTGTCATGTTGTTGCAAGAAAGGGAAGCCGCGGATCCGTTTTAGAGGGGTGTTGTACGTGCTTGCAGGCTCCATGCACTGATCTGAAACTTTTCAGTAGTGTGTGCCCGATAGTGTGTGCCTCTCGGACATACACAATCAACCCTACTCAGAGGGTCTTTCTAAAAGGGGGCCTGGTGTATTGGTGATTGAATTTGTGTGCTAAGGCCGGTGGAGTCCTTGTACTCATGTACGTGTTTGCAGGCAAGCTGTCTGCAGTGGGCCCTCACGTCAGTCCCTCTCTTGAAAGCCATTGTACTTGGACTATCATTTGCTTTCTGGTGAGCTCGTGGATCCACAAACCCTCGCCCCTGCCCACATCTGCAGGGAGAACTACTTAAGAGGCTAGATTTTCAATTATTGCACAAAACAGGGACTTCATTTGTTTTGTCCGGAGAACCTTACAGACGCGTGTGCTGAAATGATGATGAACAGATGTTAAGAATAGCAGCGCGTTGCTTATGAAAAGGACGAGCTCGTGCGTCGTATGTCTGCATTCTTCACCTACTGCCTTGTGAAAGTCTGAGGAGGCAAGAGGCACAGGAAGAAAAGCAAAACCTTCAACAAAAGCAGGCCGTAGGAACAAGTAATTGAGGGGGGGCTGGGAGCAGATGCCGGCACTTGCATGTCATACGCATGTGTGTGTGCTGTGCGCATGCACGTGCATGTGAGCATCTGCTTGCCCTACTCACAACACCCCAGAGTACTGAATACCAGCTTTGGCAGCAGGTAAGCAGGAGGGTTTGGTGAAAGCACATCGAGGAGACATCCTCAGAGTTGCTGCGTTCCTCCCGGCGCAGCTCTCACGGGTTCTCTCTGCGTGTGTTTTACGGACAGGTACTCGTGCCTGCACGTCAGCACATGCTCCTTCTGGGTGGCGTTTGGCGTGTTTGTGTCGCGCATCTTCTTCGAGACCGCCTGCTTCATCAGCCTCCTGCTGATTTCGCACGGCTACTGCATCACGCACGAGCAGCTGTCCCTCTCTGCACGCCGCAGCATTGCTGGTACAGTAACACATCTCTGCGCTATGGCCGCTTTGATGGAAAGCTCCTGCGGACATTGCGTCGGCAGGGTTTTTCTTTCGGCTGCTGCAGCCCGCATTGCAAGCTTGTGCTCTAGCAGGTGCAGGGCCTTCTGTCTTGTCTGTGTGTCTGTGTGTGTGCGTGTGCAAGGTCCAGCTGTTGCATTACTATGAAGTTGTTGCTGCTAGTCTTGCGGGTAGGGCTTCTTAGTTCTGTGGCAAGATAGCTTGGTAGTTCTGCAATCAAGCTGTCCGGATAGATTAGGCACTGCAAACATCTTGCAAGTGTCATCAGAAAAAAGAACCCCCTCGTCCCCCCCCCCCTGGCCTCATGCCGCCAGCTATATTCCGCAAAAAAGTTTGGATCCCCGCTCATTCTCACAGCATTATGGCAAAAAGTATGCGTATGCATACGCTTGTATTGTTTCATGAAAACAAGCGATAGCTTCTCAACAAGCACCCATTGTGCTCCTGTCTTTTCCAAACCGGCAGGATTGGCATCCCTTCTCTATCTGGCACTCACCGGCTACAAGGCAGCTGTGCCCCACTTCTCTGTGAGCTTTCTATGTCTCTCCCTCTCAGTGCTCGCCTTCATTTCCGTTCCTGGGTGTATCCTGGCGTGTCCAAACCAAAAAGCAGGGGAAATTATGTGCATGCCTCACATCACTTTGCATCTTGTTGTCAAAAGCACATACAACTTGACGGGATGATGAGTTGCCTACTCTGCATAGACTGTCATCTGTTTTATTCCTATTGCCGGCTAGCGAAGGGTTTATAGTCTATCTCATCATGCAAAGACGATGAGAGCAGTCATCAACCATCAGTTGACTCGTGTACATCGACGCACACATGGTATACAAATCTGCACAGAGACTTATGACTCGACCTTGTTTACCATCACCATCAACATGATGTTATTGAGCTTGTGCATGCGTGTGTGTGTGCGTGTGCGTGTGTCTGTTTGCTGTAGTATCTTTGTTTCCTTGGGGTATCTTCGTGTGGATCGTGTGCGTGGATACAAACTGTACATGCACAACCATGTGTTGCATGGCACCTCATCTGTTGGGCATGGGGCTGTGCAGGTGCTGGTAGGAGCTGTGTACGTCGTTCTTCTCTTTGTGGTTCTCTCGCACACTGCGAGCAACGTGGGACGGCTGCAAGAGCAACTGCAGGCCATCTCAGATGAGGGGGCTCATCTCATGCACAATGCTGTCTACACCAAGTACTGCATGTTCAGGTTTGCATCAATTTTTTGGTGTCATATCAGCGTTTGTGCACATCTCTATACATGAACGTACATGTACATGTGTGTCTTTGTAAGGCTATGTATAGAGAGAGAATGCTGGTGTTAGACGGTGCAGCAGCGGGTTGGCAAGCAACTACCCATGACAACGTCACAATCTGATGATCGTGCCATTGGTTTTGCTGTGGCAGAAAATTCCAAGGAACTCTGATTGCAATGGTGCTCATCGAGATTATGGTACAATACCTCTCCTGCTCGCAAGCTTGGTCTTTGCTCTAATTCTGGCCTCAAAATTATACTGGTAGAAGGGCCGCTTCAATAATACATATACATAAAATGTTGCTTCTTAGTTGTGGAAAAAGAGTCCACGGGGATGCTTCATCAGGATGATTATGTCAGCAGCTGCTCACTTGGAGTATGTGGAGGGGGACTTTACGAAAGGTGACGAGCTCTTTACGGAGCTCGAAACCAGCAGGGGATTGAAAATGTCGCGTGGTGGTAGGTGAGCATGATGTACAGAGGCATGTCCGCATTTGCTTCAGAGTTTGTACCACTTTGACTGCATAGTGGCCCTGAGGAGGTGATTCGTGTTGTCAAAAAAAAGTGAAAGAGTGCCTGACATGGATGTGCATGTCCTCGCGTTTGACCACCTTCAGATGCACACAAGAGCAGAGGGGATGGCAAGCGAGTACTGGATACGCCTTCTGCTTCGGGAATGGGCAGAGATTGCCATCTTCTGCTACATTGGGTACGTTCCGTCTGTTGGGTGCTGTCGTGCACCTGTCCTGTTGCCGGGTACTGCGTGATGCTTAAGAGAAGGGTTAATGACTGCAAGCTTCACCTCGTTCATCTTTCTTGTCCTCGCTGTTTGCTGTTTTTAATTGGGGACAAATGGATGCAGTACGCAACGTGGACTGGGCAGCCTGCATGTGCATCTTCACGCGCAGGAGTGCTTGAAATCTTCAAACTTTGTGGAGAGGTGACAGGCTTTGTTTTTGCTTGTCTGTGTGCTCACAGCTGGACATTTAGATCAAAGGTGGTCACTCCATTCTCCTCGGTCATGCCATCGACGTGCTCAGAGCGAGCCTTGCCCCCCATACATCGGGTGGTATGTCCTTTTCATCCCCTCTTCTCTTTCTTCCCTTGCTTCAAGCCTCCGCCTTGCTATGCTTTATAACCAGCTTTGACGTTAAGAAGGTTCCTGTTTTATGGCGTATCAAAGTTGTGGCATAAGGATTTGACTCGATTGCGCTGCTCCACTATCTTGTAAATGATTAGGAATATGGATGAGGATTGTGCAGGAGATGAATGCAAAGGACTACCGCAACCTCAACTTCAAGGAGTGGCACATTGGCGTGGTGAGTTACTGTCTTCAGCTTCTCTTTGGTTCACTGCCAGACTCTGCTTCCCACTGTAGTTTCAATTTGTTCGCAGGTGTTGAAGCTCACTACTCTTGAAGGGATGGTTGTTGTGGGGTTGATGTGTGGAGGAGCACACAAGTAAGGTCGGTGGCTTTGGGGGCTTAATATGTGAAGCCAGCACACAAGATTGTCTTTGAGCAAGGTGTCGGCCTTCCTTGTTGTCTGCATGCTCCTTATATGAAATATTAACATGTACTCAACGCTGCACTGAACTTGATGGAGCTAGGGCTCAATTCCTCTCGTGGGCACTCATTGTGCAAGGAAGGAATTGTTTTCATGCCATCTGCTTGCCCTGAGAGTTATGGTTATTCCTGTTGTCCTGCAGGCGATGCCTTCGGATTCGGGAAACAGTCGAGGAGCCCCTATCTTGGTGGTGGTACAGAACCCTGGTCAAGCGGAGAGTCCTCAAGCTCGCCTCTCAAAGCCTTCTAGTGCTGTGCTTGATCAACCTTCTACCGTGCAAGTGCAGCACATTCCCCTATTTAATACTTCTCTTGCTGTAGCACCCACTCACAGCGTATCAAATCACACCAGCAGCATGAGCAGCCCAAGTAATGCAAGTTTTGGAAGTAACATCAGTAGCATAACTTTGGGAAGTAATAGTATTAGTAGTACTACTTGTGTACATAGGCCAGATGATGCGAGTTGTGGAATTTTTTTGAGAGGCTCTCTGTGGCAACCATTTAGGTCAGTGCAGAGTAATCCAAGCAGCTCGGGACCAGTGATTACGCCAGATAAAAGCAAATGAGCTTTTAGACTTTCTCGCCAAGTCAGTAGAACTCGTGTCACTAGCCATCTGGAGATCTGTACAGATTTTGAGAGGCGCTGTATATTAGATGAAGTCGTGCCTGCCACTTGAAAGGACCTTAGATTGCCCCCCAGTCAGCCCCTTCCACTTTTCTCGGCATAAAGGCAGACGGTCTTCTCATATTTTCTCTGCAATAAGCCAGTGTCGATCATTTTTGAATCGGCCAAATAAGAGAAAGGCATTCTTACATTATGGACTAGCTGGACGATGACATGGATGGCTGCACCACATAGGCGGATGCTTGTAGGCCCAGAGTAGTTTCATCGTTTCAATGGCCCCAAGCGTGCAGTTTCAGCAATCGATTGGTCGTCATATGGAATTGCAGAAGACGGTGTACCACCATCAAACTGACATGTGCTGAACTATGAGAGTTCATTATAGCTTTGTTAATTCTTAAGTTCGGATGGCCTTTTATCTCAAGGGTTAATCAAACTTTCATTTCGGAATCATCAGTGAAAGAAGGGAGACCCAACGCTTGTTAATTGATTGGTTCCCAAATCTTTCATTGTTTGCCCTGAAAATGACTATTCTGATTTTGACACATGCACCCCACCTATACTTACACACGCTTATTAAATATATTATACAAATGCGCAACCTCCCCAAGTCAACAGAAGTGCAAAGCGCATGCATACCTCTTCCCTGAACAATCGAATGGCATGATTTGCATCTTCATGAGCTTCATCATGTTGCAAGTTGATAACATACTAGCAATCCATGCATGTAAAGCAATGCTGAAGCATAAAAGCAGGTGCTTTCGAAAAATTGAAGCTGCAAGCAGCTGAGTCAGAAGGGTCCCAATATGGGCAGAGGGGAGGCATTGCAATCAGTCAAAAGCTGTAGCAAGATCTCCAGGAAATGATGATGTATGTCGTTTAATTTAAATTGTCAAGAACCTCTTGCATTACGAAAGTGGATAGTTCTCAAAAATTGAACGTAAGGCTTGCTACTTTTAGACCTAGACTGAAACTAACCCAGTCAAACTTTCTGCGGAGAAGAAAAAGGGGAGGGGGAGATGCAAAAGAGGGAAATATGAATGATCAAAAGAGAACCTACTACCTGTATATATGCTTGCTGTCGTGAACTAATCTGAAAGTATGTCACATACTGCAGCTTTCCCAGCACCCACCCAGAAGTGCTCAAGTTTCCCCCACCTCTTCACTCTGATCCTTAGAGTGCTACCTCCTATACAAACTAAATACTATAGACAGAATTGACTTGTGTGCTAGGCATGGTTGGCATCAAAGGTGTTGAATAAGAGTTCTCAGAGTCAACACACAGGAGGTGCCTGTATGCCGGAGACTTCTGACCAAATCTGGTAGGGAAGTCTCCTGTCTAATCATCCCCTACATCCCCGAGCTCTCACGGCTTTGGACTGCGTTACTTGCAGCTCCGTCATTGGTGGCCTGGACAAAACTGTCTCCACTCGGGTCTGGACCATGTGGAACAGGGGAAGAAGTGGGAGAAGTGCACGTTTACATCTTTGCCCGGGCATACACCGCCTCGCTGGCACTGGGGCTGGCAGACTTGCTGTAGGTGCTTCCGAACTGGTCCTCAGTCACACCTGCACAGAGCAAAGGTGAAACAGCTCATGCTTAGCTGATGGGCCAGAAATTGCCATCCCTTGGCTTCTTCTGCAAACATGCACCAATGATCAGCCCAGTCTGGCCCAGCCCAGCCCTCTCACGAACCCCCCTCAATTTATAGAAAGCGCCTCCAGTGTGCCCACCATCATATACTGCTTGAAAATACCAGTGCTGCATCTGAGAACAGTCAGACAGGCGAGCCGGTGTGTGCAGCTAATCAGCAAAGACAAAGCTGAAGACCTGAGGGACAGGATAGCAAGCGGGGG
>WELA01004683.1:53855-64670 GCA_009602735.1 Mesotaenium endlicherianum | reverse complement strand
GGGGGGGGGAGGGAGAGAAAAGAGGGGAGGGGAGGAGAAAAGAGGTCGTCGTACCGTGGCCCATGGCGGCGGTGGAGGAAATGCCGCCCGTGACCGTCTTCATGAGCTGGTCGTAGTAGTTGGCGCCCGACCACGTCTGGTGTGCCAGCGTCTCCACGCCGTTGACGCGCTCCTGGCGCTGGATGTCCTGCACGTACGCCAGCATGCCGCGCTGCGCAAAGTCCTTGGCAAACGTGTCGGCAATGAGCGCGTTGGCGTGGAAGCCCGCCAGCGTGATGAACTGCCAGCAGTAGCCCATGCGGCCCAGCGCGGGGATGAAGTCCTGCATCTGCGCGTCGTTCATGCCCGCCGCGTCCCAGTTGAAAGACGGCGACAGGTTGTACGCCAGCATCACCTCGGGGTGCTTGGCGCGCACGCCCTCCGCGAAATCGCGCGCCTGGTTGATGTCCGGCATGGCCGTCTCCATCCACAGCAGGTCCGCGTGGGGGGCAAAGGCGCAGCCACGAGCAATGCACGCCTTTGTGCCGCCGCGGAAGCGGTAGAAGCCCTCGCGCGTGCGGCACAAGTCCCAGTCCCAGAACACGCCACCCGCGCCCAGCTGCGCCGCCAGGTTCGTCATGTCGTTGTGCGAGCAGCCGTCGCACTTGGCAAACCACTGGCTGAGGCGCTGCGCGCGCTCACCCTCGGGGATGCTCAGTTTGCGGATGGCGTCGGCTACCACCTCCGAGTAGAGCCGAAGGTCAGCGGACTTGATCCAGCTGTCCTCCAGCGCCTGCAGCTCGGGGCCCGTCTTGCCGGCCGCCGTGGCCGCCATGAGCACGTCTACGAGGGGGCGGCCACGCATCTCGGGGTTGGACACGCCGAGGATGAAGGGGTGATCGCGCCCGTCCACGTTGGTCATGATGAGCGTGGCCGCCACCGAGTCCGAGCGCGCAACCAGGATCTGCTCCGTGCCCATGATGTCAAACTGCAGGCGCGCCGCCACCAGGCGGTTGATGTGCTCCGCCGTCGACACCAGCACCTTGCCCGCCATGTGGCCGCACTTCTTCGTAACCGACGCCTGGTCCTCCATGTGGATGCCCGCGGCGCCGCGCTCCACAAACAGCTTCACCAGCTTCACTGTGTTGCTGATGCCGCCAAAGCCCGTGTCAGCGTCGGCGATGAGCGGCGCCAGAAAGTCCGTGAAGGGCGTCTTGGCGCGCTGCTCCTTGCTCATGCTCATGCGCGCCTGGCGCTGCTTGCGGTCGTGGAAGCACTGCGCCAGGAACAGGTGCTCCACCTTGTTGGGCACCGTGTCGTATGGGTAGTCCGCCAGGTCGGGCCCAGGCTCGTTGGTGGATGAGGCCGTGGACGCGCACTGCCAGCCCGACACGTAGATGGTGTCCAGGTACTTGCCCATCTGCGCCACCTGCACGGGGTCCAGCGCGCCAAAGGTGCGCGAGCACGTCTTGTTGCTCTGGTGCCTCTTCAGGATGCTCCACAGCTGCACGCACACCAAGGGCCATGGGAAGCTTGGCGTCAGAGGAGAGGAAGCCCGAGACAAACAGAAACTTCAGCAGTGCGACGCAATAGAGGTAGGCAGCCCCGCACTAGGCAGGGAGAGAGTTGCTGGCAGAGTCACGTGGCAGGATCGTCACACATACAACCAACCAGCCCCATGAAGCTACCCTGCACTTGTGCATGCCCGAGAGTGGGTCAGGCACGCCACAAAAAAGCATGGAGACCATAGAAGAAAAGCAAGTCAGGGGCACACCCCTCTGGCCAAAGAATGAGAGCATGCCATTGATCTTTTGACTGGGTGTGGGAGGGGCAGTTACCTTCTTGGCCTGCTCGGCAGAGGGGTAGTTCTTGGGAATGCTGTCGCGCAGCTTCACCACATCAGCTGCGGAGTAGGGCCTGATGGTGAGCTTGAAGCGGTCCTGCCTCCACCATGCCTCCACCTGGGCAACCTCGGCATCGAATGCCCTCTGCTCTTCCTCCACAAACTGTTTCACACGCCTGGCACCACAGGATCAGACTCACATGCCAGAGACAGAGGCAGCATTCGCATCATCAAAGCAATGCGACTTAGCTGGCAAATGTGACGACTTGCACTGAATCAGAACCAATCAGCAATTGCAGACATGGCACTTTAGAGGAAGAAGAGGAGAAGACTGTCCCCATTGCTCCTCCACACAGACTTAGCTCTGCAACAACATAGTTTCTATTTCACCGATGCCAGAAAGATGCCAAAAACGCCAGTGCAAGTGTCAACCAGATGATTTGCCCGCCACCCTCATCCAAGCCCCCCCCCAAGTTTTTTCATGCAATCATTCATCCAAAAAAAAAAAAAGAGCACAGAGCTATGACTTACATGGCGAATCTGAGACGGGTCTGCGCCCGCAAGGGCACCAAAAGGAAAGGTTCCTGCAAAGGAAAAATATTTGAAAAAATAAGCCGCATGTGCTAGGACTTACCCTTTACTGCAGGTTATACCACAAAGAATAGCATAGTCACTAGAAAAACCACGCCTTTAGACCAGAGACCTTCCAAGGGGTACCCAAAAAGTAACATCAATTCATGAGCCTATTTCTACATAAGCCTACGTTCATGAAAGCATTGCAACAGGAATCCTTTCCAAGGCATGTGTGATCAATCGAGAGGATTGAAATAGCTAAGCAGTTTTCAGATTAAATTTCTACGTGTTTCAATCAAAGCTGTATTGCATCTACTCCATTACTCCAAGCGAAGCACCCTACTCAATTGATTTGGGCTTGTCCCTTAAACAATAAATAGCGGCTCGCACAACCCATTCAACCTCCCAATCAATATACTCCATGACAACCGCTTCTAAAAACAGTAATGGCGAAGCACTTACCGGCCATTGTGTCAAACTGTGAACGCTGGAGTTGGAACCACGCTGAAAGTTGAATGCGCAGATAGAAGACGGTGAACAGGAAATTAGAAAGTACTAAGTGACGCGAATCAATGACAATCAAAGACTGGAGTAACAACGGATGATAGTTAAACTGGAAGGATAATGAAAGATGAGTGGGCTGCTTGAGCTCTATATAGTGCTCCGAGATGTAGCCCTCGCAGATGAGGGCCGCTCTCCTAGAACTTTGGAACGGGGCTACAGCGGGTCTGAGCGGGCCTGAGCGGGCCTGGCAAGCCAGGTTGAGCCAGATCCTTAACGACCCCCTGTTTGTCCTCGAGTAACTTGCACTTTCCAGGTCCTCGTGGTCCCAGTCCTAGTAAATCCAGGTCATGGCAAAGTCATCAACTATAGCTTTACTTAGCTCAACCTGTCAAGCATCTAACGCTCCACGAGGATTACGTGGAGAGATGCACAACCAGGATGTGCGTAGAGCAGGTTGTGATGTTTCGCCCCCAAAACGATGCAAGGATGAAGGCGCAAAATGTGATTCTTACTGCGACCCCCCCCCCCCGATCGAGAAGGTGTACCAATTGAGACTACTTTTTAAAATCATAAAATCTTAAATATGATAGCACAGTAAGTCCTCAGAGCTGCGGCGGCGAGCATAAGTTTGCAGCATGTTTGCAGTATACGTCAGCTGGGGCAATGATGGGGATAAAGTTGAGCTGAAAAGTGCCGAAGAGTATTCTGCTTGGATGTCCAGCAACAAAGCCACCATCGAGCACCGTCGAGCACAGTCGATGCATTCGCGGCGCAGCCAAATTGTGGTCCAGAGCACCAAGCACTATCGTGGCATGACGCAAGTGCACGCAATACTGTGCATTACGTACTCGAGCAGCCTGCGAGCAGCAGTTGTAGAGGCGCCGGGAGTCTGGACTCGGCCCCGCTCGGCCTTGCTCTGTCCGAAATTTGCAGTCTGTGCAAGTTTCTCCCAGTTTTTGCCCTGTCTTGCCTCTGCCGGTGAATCTGATTGAACTGATTCTCCTGGATTCTCACACGTAAAAGTTCCTTAAAGCGGCGCTGCCACCGACAACATTGTACCTCAAGCACATTAATGGGCCCAGATGATGAGATAAACTTGCAGATACGCGAGAGTTGTTTGTTGTAGGTCGCTTAGGCAGGTTGTAGGCATTTTGGAAGCACGTGTAGATGCAATATCGTATGTGGGGCCTGGTTTGGCCTCAGCTATATGTTAGGAAGTCGAAGGGCGGTCGATGAGGCAGTCCAAGCCAATCTCGGGGGCCCGGAGGGTCAATTCTGACGTCGCAACAAAGTGGTAGCAGTCTGGACGTTCTCATGGTTATTCGACTCATCTACGCCGCTAGCAGCAGGAGGCTCTGTTCTGTGAGTGGCTTATGCAATTTTTGGTCAGCTATTATTGGTCAACAAGAGCCCTTTCCGATGTGGCCACAACCGTGACGTAATAGCCGTTTTCCATTTGTCTGCTTAAAAATTTGTTGAGTTGTCGAGAATCTGTTGGTTCGTGCCCTGTTTTCATAGCTTGCTCGCCAGGATTGCACACCCTTTTGACCTGATGTACCGGTTGTATCAATGCAGTGCCGTGCGCACTGTGCTACGTGGTGCTACGAAGTTGCTGACACACTTTCGATTTCGGCGAGTCAGTAGCAAGTCCTAGGCAGATTCCATCCACGTTACCCACCAGTTACCCACTAGCACAACTTCCTCACTTTCACTGTTTCTCACGGCTGCTCAGAAGCGACTGGTCACCCTGGAGATCATTAATGGTGTTTCCCTGGGATGAGTTTTGAACGGAGAGGGAGTGGGTCGGGACATTCTATGCTTTGCCCTCCTTCACTGATATCTTATTCCTTGCAAGCACTGGATGGTGCAGCTTGAAACATTTGGTAGAAGTGCAGTCTCAAGATTGGCAAGCACAGGTAAGTCGAGTGAGGTTGTGGTGGGGAACTGCACATCAAAGAACTTTTAATTGTCATCAACGCCTTCTTGACTTAATGCGACCCGCTAGTGAATTGATACGATTATAAATTGCATCATGTTACCCTTTCCAGACCAATGGCTATAGGTGTTTCATATTAGTGGATCGCAATTGTGTTCTTCTTGTGGATCGACTATGCGTGCAAGATTGATTACGTTCGGCTATTCTGATTGGCACATTAACAAGTACAAATGCATGCTGGGCTTAACAATGCAGCTGTCCCTTCAGAAGTCAAGACATGCATAAGGGGTGTCTTTGATCTGTATGGCTATCCTGATACCACCGATCAGAAGTACCTGCATGACATGCATTCATGCAACCGAAGGTAGCTTCTTACAGCATATATTTGGCAATATTGTGCTATATATGACAATCATCAAGATTGGCATATCGAGTGATGTGTGGTAGTGGAGCCATGCAAATGTACTCCCTTGCTAGTTTTCTGGCCCACTACTTGCCTCGGTTCTGAATTTAGACCTGTAGGGAAACTACGCCAATGGTGTCTCTTTTTGATGGCAATTTTTGCCGCATACGGCGCTAATAATGCTGTTAAGTCTATGTTGTACTGTTCTCGAAGGACTTTTCTGCCTGAAAGCACACATTTTCTTTCCTCCAGGGAAACACTTTCGCTCTCAGTTGATCCAACGCGAGCAACAGACTAACACGTGTACTAGCTCTCATCTAGTAGCGCCTGATTTTTGGTGGAATGGATGCCTTGCAGCCCTTGTCAAAGGTGCTAAGCATTTGAGTACACTCACAAGGTCATCTTTTGTGACCAAATATTTACTCCTATGTATGCTCTTGTGAATATATAAAGTTTGTCTGACCTGACTGACTCCAATATTTGGTCATTCAGATTTCGACCATGCTGTTGGCATGCTTAACGATGCTTCCAGGATCTTATGACTATTTTCAGTTCACCAACCTTTACTATATGTTAACATGGTCCAGGAGAGACCAAGTTTGAGTAGCCCTGCTTGCATGTAGTTTCATTATAGACTAACATGAACTCCCAGGGAACTTCGTAGACAGCCCTGCTTTAATATGAGGATGCCTAAATGAGATGTAAAGCTGAAGAAAAGTGCAATACGTGCGGAGCATTTGTTGGGAACGGTACAAGCAAAAGCTCTGTAAAGCTTAAGAAGGGATTCACCTGTATGTCGAGGGACAGAGCTTTTTTTAAGGGGAGTTTTAATTACCGATATTATATCTTTACAGTAGTTTTATGTATTTCATACACATGTGGGTACAATATAGCTCATTTTGTCTGGTAGTGTGAGAAGAGACGCCAGCTTCTCCTCAGGATTTCTGTTCCTTCTTAAAAGAATGTATGAGGCTGTCTGATTAAGATTGAAGTCTGTACCTGAAAGTGTTGCCATTTGAGATGATTGATGCTGGCATGTATTCCCGATATGCTTGCTTTCCAAGTTCAAGAAGTTAACGTGGGGGAACATGTGGACTTTGAGGGTCGAGACATGTGGGAGTTGCAGGTGCTGCTCAATATTGAAGAAGGTTGCAAAGGGGATTAGCAAAGTGGTTTTGTGGTTACAAGAAGATGGCGAAGGGTTCAGTAAAGTTTAAGCAAATAATTCGCTGCAGAAAGAAGCTCCCAATTGCATGCCTCAGCATCATAATATTTGGGGGTGCAAGAATAGTAGCATGGTCACCGGTCAGGCTCAATCAGCCAAAAGTACAGTCCTAGCTCAACACACTATGGCCGTATATATGCTTCAGACTGCTTTGATGGGGCGCTTTAATATTTGGCGTTCTTCACTCACGCATTTAAGAGCTCCACAATTTGTCAGACCTGTCTGTTACTCGACCAATTAGACATTTCGCCATGCAGGACGTCATTCTTCAGAATTGACCGCATGTCTTGCTCAGCTAACTCCTTTTCTTGCAGTCCACTCAACCTTGAGAAACTTACCTTGGCAAGGGCTCCACATGGTTACAGCTATGACACAAACCTATGACGTACACTTCAGACATTTGCTGCATGAGCATCTTGGGATACCAAAATCAGCTTAGATCTCAACAAGAACAATGCGGCACCCCCTGAAACCAGTGCTCCGTCAATAAAGAATGTGTGCTTAACGACATTCTGATTGACCACATGACACACCCACCCGCCCCCATCTGGACACACCAGCTTCTGGCCGTAGGGCCGTGCTGCTGCTTCGTCGCCCTCTCCCACCCCATCTGCATCCGGGAGCACGGCCGGCCAGCCCCTACTCCCGCACCTCACCTTGCCTCAAGCACGCACTTCTCCACGCTTCACTCTCAAACTCTCAACGACGCCCTGGGCCAGCGTTGTCATGATGCCCATGGTGTCGTAATGACGCAGCAGGAGCAACAGCTCGCCGCATCGATCCAAATATGGGAAACTTCCAAAAGAGTACAGCGTAAACTCTTCTTCCGAAAGCAGCGGAGGAGAGCAAGCCCAACCGGGAGAAAACAAATACATCCCATACCCACGACTCGACCACTGTGGTGGATACGCCGACGTTCGACAAGGACTTGACTGAGCCGGTCAGCGAGCCAGCCTGCCCGACTGCTTGACTGACAGACTGACGAGGAGCCTTGAACATGAAACCTGTCGTCATCAGAGACTATGGCCTACCCAGCCAGCCAATGCAAATACGAACAAACCACCCAACCAAGGGCCAGGCAGACGAGAAGTTGTACGAACAACCAGCCAGCTGATCTAGACATCAACAACACAACAGAAGCGGGCGGACGGACAAACAAACAAGCGGATGGATGGCCGGACAGATGGCCGGACGGCATGACGGCCAAGCGCACGGCCCGGTGAACAGACGGACAGACCGGGACAGGGACGGGCACGCGGACCGGCGAGCGAGCAAACGGAGGGAGGGAGGGGAGGAGGGAGGAGCAGAGCAGAGCAGACCTCGTAGATGTTGCGCGTGCGGGGCACGCCAAAGTACTCCTGCGCGCGCTTGATGAACAGCTTGTACACGGCCAGCTTCTGCTCGTCCGGCACCGCCTTGGCCGCGCGGTCGTAGACGGCCATGGCGTGGCGCGCCAGCCCGTAGTCCTCCTCCAGCTTCGCGTACTCCAGGTACAGCGCGCGGCACTCCTCCTTGGGCGCCTGCGCCCGGTGTCAGGGGAGGGCAGGAGGACAAGTCAGAGCAGCTGGCTGGACAATCAGCCGAGAAGAGCCTCACGCGCACGCGCACACGCACGTCTGGATACCCCAGAGGAGAGAAAGAGAAGCAGGAGAAGTGGCGCCGTCTACTCCTCCTCGCTCAGCAGTGCCTGCTCTGCTCGTACAAAGTGCTGAATAGGCTGAAACCTACCGAGCCAATTGGCAGAGGTTTTTGGAGGAAGGCCATCACTAGCAGGTAGTGGGACGCTGCAGCACTTGCGTTCTTCTGTTGCTGGTGCGGGCTAGAGCGCACCATCTGGAGCTCTGTTGGTGGTGGGAACGGAAGAGAGGGAGGGAAGGGGAAAACTGGCATACGTGTACAGACAGACTCACTGGCACCAAGAAGTTGGCCGCAAAATGACGCAGGGGAGAACCAAACAACCTTCGTGGTCAACAAGTAACATGAAGGTGGGCCGTCCAGAACAAGGGCAAGCATGGGAGGGCAATATACAGCCACGACAAGACAGGAGGAGAAGGAGATGGCAGTGTGTGATACAGGTGCTGCAGCTTCCAAGAAGGCGGCATTGGTTCTGACACAGGTTGGCTCGGGGCCTGCAAGCGAGCAAGCGAGAGGGAGAGGGGTTGAAAGAGACAAGCTTGGACAGCCCCGTGCATCGCAAGAGTGCCACACGAGCGTGCTGAAGCTGCTGCTGCTGGCTTTCCCCTCAAGGCCGGGCATACCATCCAACACAGACGCGACAGGGAGCAGACAGGCAGCAGGCAGGGAAGGGAGGGAGGAGAGCGGGGGGGGGGGGTATAAAGGGGGGGCAACAAAGAGCATGTTGGTACGTGTCAAGCGCCTGCTCGAAGAGGTCGCGCGCGCGCTCCAGCTTCTTGCCGCCATAGCGCATCACAAAGTTGCGCAGGTACGCCTCCCAGATGGTCTTGACGTGCGGGTACTTGAAGATGTGCACCCCGCGCTCGTACACCTTGAACGCGTCCTCAAAGTACTTGCTCTCCTGCCCCCCCACAACACGCGCGCACACGCACACGCACACGCACGCGCACACACACCCGCACACACGCACACACACATGCACACACGTGCAAACGCACAGGGACACCGTGTGAGTTGAAGATGGCGAGCGTGGCTGAGCACATGAAGAGTCGCAAGGGCAAGACATGCGCACTGCGGCTGAGAGCCGCTTGTTGGCCTGCCATCCACCACGGGCAGAAAAGCAGAAGGAGAAAGCAGAAGGAGACAGGACACGCCGCTGCCGCATCCGGAAGGCCATCACACTCATGCAACGATACAAACGAATGTGTGCCCGCAGAATCTGTGTCTGCGTGCCCTCACATATGTCGTCCGCACATACAAGCACGCAAACAGGAAAGGTCATCCATGTCTAGTGATCTATGTGCGCAGTGAGCACGAGCTGCCGCGTGCCGGCGCGTGCTTCAGCAGCAAGCTGCCGAGTGCATGTGGGCGGGAGGGCCGATGGGAGAAGGAGCCCACCACTTGTCCTTTCAGGCACCGGCAGGCAGAAGAAGAAGAATAAGAGAGGGCCCTCTTGCCCCCCGCCTTTTTCAAAAGCCCGCCCTCAAAGTACTCCCGGCACGCACACACACACACACACACTGCTACTGCCTCACTTCCCTCCCTTCGTCTCCGATCCTCAGCCACATGGCCCAAACCCCACTCCACTCCTGCCGCTAGTTGCTTTCCATGCCCAACTGGAGAGGCCCCGACCCCAGAGAAGGGGCGCGAGATATGAACAAGTTCCTGGGGAGGGCAAGACCAAGAGCGAGGGCAAGGAAGAGGGCGAGGGAGTAGGCGGAGGAGGAGAGGTAGGGTTAAGGGGGGGGGCACCTCCAGGAGGGTGGCGTAGTTGATGATGATCTGGGGCGTGGCGATCTTGAGGTCCAGGATCTGCTCGTACAGCGGCCGCACGCTGGCCACGCCGCCCAGCGACTCCTCGATGTCGGTGCACATGGCCCACAGCTTCGGGTTGCGGTGCACCGCCAGCTGCGCCAGCTCCACGCCCTCCGCGGCCGCTGCACGCAGGCCCAGTGCAGGAGAGGAGGGGGAGAGGNGGGGGGGGGAAGAGGGGGTGTGTGTACGGGCAGCACTTTGCATGTGGTTTAGTGCACTCAGAGAGAGGAGGCAGAGGAAGGAAGAGCAAGAGGTAGACAACAGCACACTGCTTGTTGTCGGGAGTAGGAGCGTGGCTTGTGTGGATGGAATGATGCAGGCGCACTTTCCTGGGGAGGTTGTCAACACCCCCCCACACAGACACCCCTTGCGCTACTCCGGTGAAGCAGCATGCGGGGAAGGGATGGCGGTAGAACACCCCCGAGGGAAGGGGCTTGTCCTTCCACGGAGTGCACAAGTGCATTGCTTGTGCGGAACTCCTCCTCCTTACCACCAGTTATTTGCCGCATCATGGGGACCACACTCCTGCCGCCATGACTCTTTCCCAATCCCAATTCGGATCCCAATTCCCCTTGTATCGCTTCCGCACTCAATCATTCGGGCTCTCACATCTGTCTTCCTTTGTGCCAATGAGTGAGTGCTAACAGGGACTAGCAAAAGTTGTCTTGCACCATCCCCAGAGCATCAAAGTGCTCTCAAGGACGAGGTCCAGAGAGAGCTTGCACAAGGAGCCAGAGATGGTGTCCAAAGAACAACAGCCGGTATCATAAACCCAGGCCGGAAGCCTTGCCCCCCCATCCTGGGGTTTAGCACTTATCATCATCACCCTTGCCCTTGCGTACTGCATGCTGGTGTTACCAACGGGTGGAGGGGGGGGGAGAGCAACACGCCAGCTCCCCCCC
>WELA01004683.1:33692-45163 GCA_009602735.1 Mesotaenium endlicherianum | reverse complement strand
GCTTGTTGTCGGGAGTAGGAGCGTGGCTTGTGTGGATGGGATGATGCAGGCGCACTCTCCTGGGGAGGTTGTCAACACCCCCCCACACAGACAACCCTTGCGTTACTCCGGTGAGGCAGCATTGGGGGGAGGGATGGCGGTAGAACACCCCCGAGGGAAGGGGCTTGTCCTTCCACGGAGTGCACAAGTGCATTGCTTGTGCGGAACTCCTCCTCCTTACCACCACTTATTTGCCGCATCATGGGGACCACACTCCTGCCGCCATGACTTTCCCCCAATCCCAAACCCAATCCCCTTCATAATGCTTCCGCACGTGTATCATCCGGGCTCCCACATCCGTCGTCCTTTGTGCCGATGCGTGCTAACAGGGACTAGCAAAAGTTGCCTTGCACCATCCCCCAGAGCGCGAAAGCGCTGTCTCAGGGAAAATCAGATAGAGGCCGCACAAGGAGCCAGAGGTTGTACCCCCAGAACGGCACCCCGGATCATAAACCCAGGCCGGAAGCCTTGCCCTCCCCAGCCTGGGGTTTAGCAGTCATCATCATTGCCCTTGCCCTTGCTTACTGCATGCTAGTGTTATCAGCGGGCTTAGCGGGGAGAAGGGGGGGGGGAGGGGGGGAGCTACAAGCCAGTCCAACATGAACACCTCACTCCTCTTCCTCCTCCTCCTCCCGGGAGCTTCCCTGGAAGCCATATCAGGAGCGTAGCTCACGCACTTGTGCACGCAGACAGGTCCAGCCCTCCATTTCACGGCCTCAGGAGAAGGGAGGTGGGAGATGGGGAAAGACAGAAAGGAGGGGCTTTTTTGTTGCGTGGGGTGGCAGGTGGAAGGGGGAAGAGGGAACGGGGGGGGGGAGGCAAGGGGGCCGGCACCTTGGCGGCGTACGGCGGCGGGCGGCTGCGAAGTGGCCCTCTTGAGGAGGTCGCGCGCGCCCGCAAAGTTCTTGTGGCGCAGCTCCATCTCGCCCCACGCGCACCACACGTCCGCCAGGTCGTCCGCGCTCTTGTGGCGCGCCTGCACCGCCTTCTCCAGCACCACGCGCGCATTTGCCACCTCGCCGTGGTCCTCGTATAGCCGCGCAAACGCCAGCCACAGCGTGTAGGGCTTGCCCAGCGCCAGCTGGCAGTCCACGGTGCGCACGGCCTCCGTGTAGGTGGTGATCTGGCGCGCGGGGTCGCCCGCAAACAGCTTGGCGCGCTTGTGCCACTCGTGCACGTTGTGCGGGTTCTGCCGCAGCAGAACGCTGTTCACCAGCACCGGCCGCCGCTCCATCAGCGCCTCCAGCCGCGCCAGCCGCAGGTCGATGTCGTTCTCCTCGTACAGCCAGTCCTTCTCCTCCCCCCCCCCATCCCCTGCCCCCCTTGCAGCTGCAGCCTCCGCCTCTTCCTCGTCGTCGTCGTCGGCGGCCATGTCTAGGGTTTCCATGCGCGCGTTGAGCATGGACTCCTCGTACTGCGCGTACGCGTCGAAAATGATGCTGAAGTCGCGCACGGTGACGACGGCGGCCATGCCCTCCTCGTACACGTCACGCGCGCTCTCGAACAGCCCGCGCCGGATGTAGAAGTCGGCCAGCGACGTCCACAGGCGGCCCACCTCGTCGCTGAACTTGCGGATGCCGCCGCGGATGATGGCGTCCACCTTAAGGCCCGAGATGTCAGCCGCGTGGCGCGTGAGGAGCTCGCACAGCTCCAGCCACAACTGGTGCTTGGTCTTGCCCTTGAGCGAGAAGAACTCCTCGTCGTTGAGCACGCGCGCCAGCTGCGTGGCCGCCTCCTGCCAGTGCTGCGCCGACGTGAGGAACTCGATGTAGTCCTCGATGTGCGTCGGCTCCAGCTTCAGGTAGCGCCGGTACACGCGCAGCGCAGTCTCCGTGGGCACGCCCTCCTGGCGCACAAACCGGAGGTAGAGCTCCCAGATGCGGTCGTGCTGCGTGACAGGGAGGGAGCACAGCGCGCGATCAAAGGTGCGCCGGCACCTGGTCACCACCTTCTGGTCCATCAGGAGCTGCAGGTAGTCCGTCCAGATGCGGGGCATCTTGTGCATGGTGACGAGAGCGCGCTCGTACGTGTTGTTCAGCTTTGCATACTCGGGGTTGTTGATGCAGAAGCCCCTGATGGCCTTCTTCCTCTCCCCCAGGTAAGCGGCCCACAGCTTGTAGCTACCCGGCAAGGCGTGCAAAGCCCTCTCGAAAATGAGGTACCTCTTCTTCGTGGGGACCCCTTTGCGAGCTTGCAGGTACCGCCACCATAGCTTCAAGGAGAAGGGGTTCCGGAGGATCTCCTCTTCGTAGAGGAGATCTTCCTCTGACGGAAGCAGGCTCTCTGCGATAGCAGGCATTTCACACGTTTCTTCAGCTGATCTTGACCTGGGCCTGAGCGATTGGTTTTGTACAACCGGTCACGTTGACATGAATGTACACTACCACTTACTTGCGCATCCTTGAACCAGACCCGTCCTTGTGGCAGCTGAAAATGGGAGCAGGTTAAGCAGAAATTGATATGCGATTCCCGTAATTCATTATTTCTGGCTCCTCAACAGCAGCAGTTGTAAAGTTTACGTGAGAGGCTCCTTCCGTTGCTAATAACCAGCATCAAGCCCGGAAGGTCTGGCGGCTTCCAAACGTCAAGAAATGTCTTAGGGCACAAAACCTTGGCACTACTTGGACATGATTAAGTCTATCGATTACTAGCAAGAGCTGTCCAATAAGTAAGAGTGGATATACTTTCGCCTCGACTACACACACTTCCGAAGGCTTTTGTTTGTGTTTTACTTTGTGTTCGGTGTGATGTATCATGTGACCACTTGGTCCGCACAAAATTATGAACGACGACTAGAACGGCGACGACCGACATTCGAGGCGACTGGCAAGTTTACCAGCGTATACTCCCAATTGGCGTGCCAATGCGACGTATGCATGCCGACGTCCGACGACTTGCATGCCCATTTGTGAGAGCCCTTTTTCCTTTCACCTTTATATATCGGCTTCTCCCACTCAAAGTTTTCCTCTGGGGTTTGCTCCTCTTTTTGCTAGCAAACATAATATCTCTTAAGAGCTCCTCGTAGCGCTTCTTAGCGCTTCGTAGTGGATTCTTAAAAATCATCGGTTATACATACCCTTGAAGGTAGCCTACTGGTGCAGCCATGGTAAGCTCTCTGCTAGTATGGTTATTGCTATGCAAGTGTCACTACAACCCTGGGTCTTTGCGTCAGTCCTTTTCTCTTTTTGATGCTAATGGGAGTTGCCACTACTTGCCGTTGTCGGTTTGCAGCCTCAAGGAGATCATATTGAGCTTCATCAGAAGCGAAATGGGTATCGACTTGATCACTTTGAAAAGAAAAGGAAGAGGGATGCAAGAGAAGTGCACAAACGGGCCGCGCATGCACAGAAGGTAAGTGCATGAATTGATATTTGGGCCGGTCGATAGCCTGCCTGCCTAGTTGGCTCTAAAGCAGAGACATGACCTTCTTAAGCGGCTACTGCTATTATGGGGAATAATTAGTGAGGCTCTCATTATGCATTCTTGAAACCTCAAAGAGTCGATTGAGTAATTTCATCGATTTGAAGTGGAGCTACACAAACAGGAAACTTCTATGCACGACAGGGTAAGGCTGACACGTTCACTTAGTGCTAGTGGTTGGTACTTTATGTCAGGACACACTACCTCCTCTAGTCTTTTCATATAGCGCAGGTGCAGAAGGAAGGCTGGTTAACTCTAGGGACTTCCTTGAGCGATGGCCCTCTAGTTGAGGTTGCCCATTTTTTCTAGGCGCCTGTCGTCTACCTTGCTATGAGATGCTTAAGGGCGATGGCAAGGATGCTTGGTGCTTTACAGGTGCTAGGTCTGAAGGCTAAGCTGTTCGCAAAGAAGCGATATGCGGAGAAGGCGACGATGAAGAAGACGTAAGTCTCTGCTATTCCTCTCCCTCCTATTCCTTTCTTCCTCATCCTCCTGGCGTCCTCCCCATCAGATTACTGTCACTTTTGCAATTCAGCAACAGTTCAATATTCTTGCATGCATGATGATTATGCAGAAATTAAGCATGCCGAAGGTGTCGGTTATATATAGATGTAGCTATGGTGGCATACTCTTCTGGTTTGCACGGGGGCTGCACATGCTTGGACATATCTTCATGTGTGTTATATATACAAAGGAACGGGCTCATGCATGCCGTCATCATGTGTGAGTACACTTTAACATACTTATACAGTTTCACACACACCTATCTTAGATCAGGACCTTGACGTATAACCCTTTGACGCATATACATGCATGCACGTCTACACTAGTGCACGCATAGTTGTATGGCCATGCATACAAGGACTTTAACATACAGGCAGACGCTCTAAGTTTATCTGACCTGCCCTGGGGGGTAGGTCAGTTTCCGGCTTCTCCCTGGGTACTAGGTCGTCATCCGACTTCCTTCAGTCACTGGCACTTTTCAGGCTGATTGGTTCGCTGTGTATTTCCCCTCTCTCTAGTCCCCTCTCTCCCCCCCTTCCCCCGGCCTATCCTCTCCTCCCCAAGCTTTTTCTTCCTTCCTGACCGCCTCTGAATGTGGGGCATCACAGGCTGGCGATGCACGGGGAGAGGAACAACCGGCACAAGGCAGATGAGAACGTGCCAGAGGGGGCGGTGCCCGCTTACCTGCTGGACCGCGAGGCCACTGCAAGGGCCAAGGTACGCCCACCATTCTCCTTGCGCACCCTTGTTTTGCTGGAGTCGAACCCCACTGTGGTTCCCCTTCGGGCTTGCTACTCTTACTATTATTGAGCCCATTCAACTCGAAGTCTTGCTTTACCTCACACTAAGGGGGAATGTTATGTCCAAGCCAAAAGCACGGGCTCTTGTTCTTTCGATACACCAGTACTTGTACTAAGGTGTCTCTCATGAGAGTACGAACTTTATCGTCTAATAATGGATTATTTCCTACCAGAATAGTGGGATTAGTACAAGAGTCTTGAATGGATGCGAAGGCAATCTGTCCAATGAGCGCCAGCTGGGTAAAAGTCCAGAGCCTGGACTTAACTGGTTCACAGAACAAGCTCGTAAGCCCGCTTTGGGCACGGCTTGTAGGTCCTTCGTGTTCTGTGGTCTATCTGCTGTGATCACGTGTCTGGCACGGGGTTGCGCCTTCACTCCCTGGACTTGTTGGCACCGAGATTGACTTGTATCCTGACCAGCCTTGAAGACCCACTGAAAAAGAACTGGATGGTACGATAGGTGAGAAGGCACACTGGTATTCTTACTGTGATGTGATGTATGTATTGGGTCGGGCGATGGCTTTGTTGGAGTTGGAGGTGCACCTTGGGCGCCTGTGTGTGGATGTCTGGCGTCTGACTGGTGGGCGCGGATGGGACCGCGGGGCTGCAGGTTCTGAGCAACACCATCAAGCAGAAGCGCAAGGAGAAGGCTGGCAAGTGGGAAGTGCCTCTGCCCAAGGTAAGGGGCTTTTCTCACTTTAGCTTGCGTGCTCTCATGTTGGCCTTCCTTTGCGCCTGCTCCCTGCTTGCTTCAGTCCTCTTATAGTGTAAGCATGTGGAGTGCCTGCTGCTTTGTATCGATTGCATGTCTTCCCTCTCTCGCGTCTTAATGTCCACACGCCACCTGCTCATGCATTCCTGGCATCCTCCGTCTTGCTTGTGTGTGCTACTGCAAAGGGTCGGGTCTTTTGCGGTTGTTTGGGCTTCTAGTGGAGGTTATGTGTTTATGTTGAAAAGAAGTGGTCTGTCTGAGGGGTTCTCCCTTCATCCTAAGGACCGGAGCAGAAGAGGCCCTCAATTAAGCTTATGCTGATAGCCTCCTCGCAGATATTGGGATATAACACTGTTAGTATGTTTGCCAGGTGCTACTTCCAGTTTGCCTGTTTCTGTCACGGAGGCTGCTGAGAGTACCATCTTACGAGATCGGTTGCCCAAGACTTGGCTCTTCAAGCTCGGATCTAGGGGGAGTTTGCACTGGCTGTGTGTCTGGAGGGAGGGAGAGTCGCCAGCTGGCAAGTAAGGCATGTGCCTTCACAAGAATGGCATGCGCTGTGCCAAGTGCTAAGTGTTGTGCCTGTCATGGAAGAAGCTGAGGCAGATGCCGCTGCACTCCTTTGCTTCTCATGCATGCTCTATTGAGGGACTCATTGTCTTTCTCTCTGCTCCTGCCACGTTTGTGCCTGCGACGTGGCCTGCAGGTGCGGCCCATAGCTGAGGACGAAATGTTCCGCGTGGTGCGGTCCGGGAAGCGCAAGAGTGAGTAGCTGCTCTGCCACCCTCCTCATCACCCAGGCCGCATGCTTTGCCTGCATCTAAACTTCATGCCCGTCAACTTGCATCGCTCCTGGTGTGCATTTTGCCAGTTGGGTCAGCCACGTCTGGTTCCTCTCTGTCCCGGCGTCACTGCTTCACACACAGCCTGCTCTGTTTGCCACCTTTTTGTTGCTGCTGCACATGTACGCTGAGTTGTATGTGTCTACCGTCTGGATTTGTATCCAACAAGGCATGTATCTGTGTATATGTGTACATATTGTGTTTCTTCCCATGCATGTTCTCAAGTATCGCCTGTTTCTATGTGGGTGCACACCCTGGGCATTCTCACCCTGGGCGACGGAGGAGCTATGCAGACATGTAGTCCCCAGCTGATTTGCTTCGCGGCTTGTCTCTGCTGGTGTGACATGCGGCAGCCAAGCAATGGAAGCGTCTGGTGACAAAGGTGACCTTTGTGGGGCCGGGCTTCACGAGGAAGCCGCCCAAGTACGAGCGTTTTATCCGCCCCATGGCCCTTCGCTTCACCAAGGTGAGAGAAAATGCGGATGTGGAGATGACCTTTCAGATCCACAGTTGTTCCTCTGCACCATACAGCGTCATATGAGCTTGCATGAGTGTGGAAGAGAAACAGAGCAAGTGAGGCGCGTGCAGCGGTGAGAGTTTTCGGGATGCATCTATGGGCTTGAAAAATGGACTGCTTGGTGATGGGAGGGAGCATAATTGTACTTTTGCTGTAGTGAAGGGAGAGGGGGATGGAGGGGCGGGTACTTTGTGAGAGCTGCTTTTTTTTCACACTGTCTTTTCTTGCAGGAATGCTCTGACATGGATCTTTTTGTGCCTGCAGAAGGCCTGTGTTCTTCCATCGTGTACATGCGTGTGTGAATGCACCTCTGGACAAGCTTTACATCCGCCATGGGCATGTATGTGCATGTTGTGCCTGAGGCAAGTTTTGAAATATGGCGCTTTTTTGCTTGCTTGTTTTCTTGTGTGCATGCGGCTGTGAGCAGGCCCACACAACGCACCCTGAGCTCAAGTGCACCTTCAGCCTGGAGATTTTGGGCGTGAAGAAGAACCCCAACGGGCCCATGTACTCGTCCATGGGCGTCATCACCAAGGGAACCATTATCGAGGTGGGTGCCATAATTGTCCTGGTCAGTTCTTGGTCCATCCCGGGTCAGCCCGGCACGAGATGGCATCTTGGTTTGTTTCCGAGCAAAGTAGGCACCTCTACATAGAGCAGGGCCCCGGCCGAGCCGCAGTCGTCAGAAGACGCAGTCGAAGGTGCAAGCGCAGAAGCGCTGAAGCTTCTCAGCCGCGCTGGCAGCTTTGTGCAGCTTGCTCGCGGGAGGACCGGCCGGCGCTCCGAGCTTGGGTTTCATGTGTGCTCCTTCGACTAGCACATTTTGCACGTCATTGGTGCGTCGGATTTGGCAAGTGTCCAAGCAAGGGGTTAATGAGTCATTTAGAGGGTGTGAGGCGATTGCATTTTCTTTTGAGTCTTGACAGTCACCAGTTTACCCATGTTCAGTCCCTGTAGTGAGATGGTAATAGTTAACACGTTGATTTGCGAATCTACTTTGTGATGGCAGGTCAATGTCAGCGAGCTTGGGCTTGTCACGCCTGCTGGAAAAGTCGTCTGGGGTAAGTACCACCTTTCCATTTGGCTCATATGCATGAGTTGCTCGGCTTTGGTGGTGCACGTAGTTTCCAGCTCATGTACCGGGCGGCCTACATTCTGCGTGTATCTGTTTGCGCTGCTGAAATCCCACCAATTTGCCTGTTGAGGTTCTGATTTTGTCTGTGGATCTGATTTTGAATGTGGACCTGGTCTATTCTTGCAGGCAAATATGCTCAGGTTACAAACAATCCAGAGAACGACGGGTGCATCAATGCTGTTTTACTGGTATAGAGCAATGATGTTGTACATGGTTGGAAAGGCATATAAGAAAAATTCTCGTTTTGATGCTTTGTTGAGGGACATGCGACATTGTTTGTCAAACACTTCTGTCCTCGTGCTTGCAGTGTCATATATGTAAATGTTGTTGGAAGATTGAATATCGTGGCAGAATCGCACGTCAGCAGCACAGTTTTGGGCACCCAAGGTGTTTGGATTGCATTTGTTGGTTATGATGGCAACGCAATGTGATTGGTGTCTTATCTACTGGCTTGTTGTGGTTTTTCGCCCACAAAATCCCTCAGGAAGTTACTAGTAACGTTCCACCTTTCTGTCAAATGAAAGCTATGAAGATATCGTTAATCACATTGTCGCTCACTATATATGTAAAAATAGAGAGGTTGTGTTTTGAAAAAAAAATCAAGAATAGTTTGCAATTATTATTCTCTCCATCACAAGGCACTCAAGTAGTTACTAGTTATGTATTGGATATGATCCTCTGAGGGACAACTATTCCATTGTCGTATCAATCTGAACTTGAAAATCATTGGGTAATGAGATGGTTTGAAGCGAAAAAGGCATTAGGCTTTATCAGTATAGGCTCCCAAGCTTGCAAATAGATTTCCTTTTGTTTAATGTGTATACTCATCTGCCAGTATTGGCCAAAGCTACTTTGTGTGTAGCAACCCACAAACGTCTCGCTAGCATTTCATGTCAGCAATACATACTTGGGTGCTTCGCTTGCCGCCTTTTTCATGATAGCAAAAAAAAAATCTCTTTAAAGGGTTGGACGAATTGTTTCATTAGCACTGTGTGCCTTGATTTGGTCGTTGGTCATTTAAGCTAGCCTCTTGCATAAATATAACCACAAAATATTACTCAAAGAGAGATGTGAGCGATCAATTGGATATAGCCAATGGCACTTCATAGTGACAAAAACCAAAATTTGCGAGAAAGCGTCCTATTTTTTGTACAACACTCCTGTTACCCACTGTATGAAACAATGAAGGGGGGAAATCATCGTTGGACCAAAAAGTTCTACAGGTTTCGACATGCTCGTCGATTTCGAGCATACAAAGTTGTCTCCGTGGAAGCTCCAGAGTCTGTAGATTTGCACGCGCCTGTATACTTCGCACATGTGTGAAAGGCAGCAGCTTCTCAGTTCGCTCGGAATGTTCTATAATGCCAGCTAAAAGCACGAACTAGACCAGATTAGACGGATAATGAGGCAGGGCAGCAAATGAAATTTTAATATTAACACGAGTGCCACAGATGGCCATGGAAGATGAGGGCCGTGTTGGCGAGGGCCATTGCAGCCGACGCGAGCCCGTCGTCGATGGAGATGCACCAGCCGGCCTGCTGGTTACGCCACATGTATAATCTTCGGCCCAGTAAGCGTAATTATCCAGCCCCGTCCCAGGAAACGTGCACACTGCATGGGTATTCCGAAGTTCTTCCGAAAGACAGTAGAAAGGAGGGTGCAGTGAGCAATTTCTGAAGGCAATCTTCGAGCTGCATTCCATAGGGCCTTCTCCGTCGTTTTCTAACTTTGACGTTCCTTCATCATATTCACCTTGTTGAAAACTATTCGGACGACAGATTCAAATTCTTGAAGCAAGGATCGTCTCGACTGCAGAAGCTGCTCGTTATCAGGATGGCCTCGTCTCTCATTTCTCAAGTTAACTTAATTTTGCCGGTAGCATCCACTATCTGCAAGAATGTCGGTACGCTAGAATCAAGCAGAGTAAATCTTTCCAGCTCTTTTTCAGGTGTTCCTTTGACGGCAACACTGAGAACTAAAGCTGTCTGCCAAAGGAGAGGAGCTTCTCTTCGCGTTGTTGCGGCTGCAGGTCAGTGTCGACATTCATGAGTCTATGGTACATGAGGGCATCGCTAGTTTTGCGTCTAAAATTAGTTGATCAAACTGCACTGGTGACATACCAGGGCAGCATAGTACTTACATCAAAACTCAAGCTGTATTGCTTCTTAACCTGGCCTGCATTGGTGCTGCCACGTGTGTCCCGGTCAAGACGCTTGAGTGCAACTGCCGCAGGTCTGGGGAAAGGCAGTGGGGTTTTAAAAGATAGTGGTCCCCCAGCTTTTCTTGATGGTGGCAATTTCGCAATTTAGTACTGTGGCAGCTTAGATACAGGTAGTTGGTAAGTCTTGCAGGTAGTATGCATCAATGTGCATGAGTGTGTATAACCTCATAAGACTTGCTAAGGTGTTTCAATCTGTTATTTAGGCAGTAAAATTTGTCACGGTCATGTGACACGCAAATAGGTCATTGTAGATACCTTACCTGTCTCACGAACCACAAAAAGAAGGTGTTTATGCTTTCCTTATCATCTTCAATGCTCAAACCTTCGTGTAGGGTTTAGACAGTGCCTCCTTGTTCATCGCAGTACACGAGGCACACTGAGTTCCTTTTCATTCATCCTAATAGTCTGAATAGGTGCAACTTATGTTCAGCCCCTTTTCAGATAATACTTGTTTAGTTTCAGACGAAGCCAGTTCTAGATGACTGCATTATTTAAATGAATCTCCATAATTTATTCCAGGCCGTTGTAGTGGTCAGAAGAGAATATCAGTGGCATTGAGGATTGTCTCGTCAGGAACTTTGTAAGAAACAACCGACCCAGTACTTTGTTAGGACGCCGCTACTTGACTCCAGGGGAACTCTGTTGATGGACCTATTACGGAATGAAAACAAGAAAATATGGGGAGGGGACCACAATGTGTGGCCTGCTAGGCTACTGCTGGCTACAGCCTAAATGTTCTGTTCATGCATTTGCTCTATTGGCTTGCCCTTTTACATCCCAATGTGCCTGCACACTCATAATGTGGCCTTCATAGTTGTAGAGGCTATGCTTGGTACAGTAGTTCTCACTCCTTTTTGTGTGTGCTTTCTCTATTAATTCCTATCTTGTGTTGTCCACCAGATTTTACCTTGGGCACGTCTTCCATGCTCACTTGAAGCTGCTTGGGGTAGCACTCTTACGGAGTCTATCCGCCTCATGCCCCTCTTGAATTTTGCCGAAGGAGTAAAAATGCTTGTACTTGTCTTCTCTTGACACTAGGCAGCAATCAAGTGGACTAGGTACTATATGATATGCAGTTGAAGAATGTCAAGAAAGGAAGCAGATACCTCTGATGGTGGTCCTGATGTTTAAAGTAATAATGGAGGGTTCCAATGTATGTTGAGTTGAGCAGAGTCAGCTGTGAAAGTGCCCCCAACCGTGTCAGACACAAAGGCGGCATTCTTGAAGGCCTACCGGAAGCCTATCCCCAGCATCTACAATAAGTACTACTCCCCCCCCCCC
>WELA01004683.1:19886-31586 GCA_009602735.1 Mesotaenium endlicherianum | reverse complement strand
CCCCCCCCCCCCCCCCGCGGGGTGGACTATTGCACCTGCCCCGTGCCAGTGCCAGTGCCATCCGTGTCAAGGGTCAGCAGCAGACATGCGCGCATGCTTTGACATGTGTGAGTGGACTGGCTGGGCACTTTTTGAAGAAAGTGACACCCTCATGTGAATGCAGGTAGATGGAGCACCTTGAGTGTGTGTGTGTGTGTGTGATTGTTTGATACACCTTCTGGCACCACTTCTTGGGAAATTTACAGTCTCAGAACCGTAGACTGGGGTATCCTTCTTGGAAGTGCCATCACGAGCAGAGACGCGATACGTGATACGCTACATGATGATGGGTGCTTTCTAACCCGCACGCGTACTCTTCTTCCTCCTCCCCATGCGTGTGCCGCAAGCAGGAGATAGCAGCGAGGGCCAAGGTAGACGAGTCCTTCCACTACTCGCGCTTCTTTGCCATCGGCCTCTTCCGCCTGCTGGAGCTTGTCAAGGCCTCTGAGCCTGCCACGCTCGAGAAGGTGTGCTCCTCCCTTTCCCCTTCCCTCCCCTCTCCTCTCCTAGACTGTGTCGTCACTGCATTCCCCCTCTGGCCTTCTTCAGTTTTTTATGGTGTCTTTGTAGACTAAGCAGCGAGCACGGCTGGCCTTCACTATGTCTTACACCTAGACAAGGAGCCTGCAAAGTGATGCCAGAGTAGAATGGGAAAAATTTATCTCTGAACCTGTTATAGACAAGGAGGCTGAAGCTTGGCGAGGCCTGAAATCAAATGGCATTCCCTTGATGCTTGCCTCAGTCCGACCCCTCATCAGTATACAAAGCGTATACATATCAGCCCCCCTCCCTCCCTCCCTCCCTCCTCCCTCCCTTGGCATCTCCTTCTGAAGCTCGATTCTTGTCTCTGCGGCCTTGTGCTCAAGACTGTGGCACGAGGATGGTGCTGGCCTGCCTGGCTTGTGTTGACCTTCTTCCTGGGGTCGTGGGGCCTGCTGGCGGGGAGGCATGCTGCAGCTGTGCGCGGAGCTGGGGGTGAACAAGAAGATGGTGGACCGCGACCTGGACGTGTACCGCGGCCTGCTCAACAAGCTCACACAGGCCAAGGAGCTTCTGCGCGACTACCTCGCCAGGTCCCTCTCGCCTCTCTCTCTCTTGCCATTCGCATGGTGCGGGCTGACGTCTCGCCAATGCTCTCCCCTCTCCATTCAGCTGTACCAGGACACAGTGTGTTAGACTCTCTCAAGCTTCACGTGGGGCTGGGGGCTGGGAGCATGTACGACAGTTGCTCCTCTATTGCTCTAGGAGCTTGTAGGGACCAATAGGTTGTGGTACACTCACAACCACAGGCATGGGACATTTCTGGCTGTCGTATGGGAGAGAAATGTTTGTGGCAAGATGACCTGGCTGCTGATGTTGGCGTAGGGGTACAGCCGGTAATATGGACACTACTTTCTGCCCGTTCTGTTACTTCCATGGTATTTACTAGTAACGCCATGTATGACATGTGTATATCTGCATGGATGACAAATGTACTTTGGGAAGCATCCTTGTCCATGCCCTTAACCTTTCACCTCCGTGGGCGTCTCTGAGCAGGGAGAAGGTCAAGCAGGAGGAGCGCGAGAAGGAGAAGGCTCAGGCTAAGGCCGAGTAAAAAGCGTGCAGGCTTTCTATTCTGGCGTTCGGAAGCTTGGCAATAGTTGCAATGCGACTCACATATGCTTCGGCTCCATAAATTTTGATTATTTTTGTACACCCTACTTTTGGATTCATTATTGACAAGAAGTTATGCTTTAGCTCAACATCCTCGTGCATTAGTCAGCTATATGGGCTCATGCCACATGCCTCACCTAATAACGACGCGTTTGTTTGATTGAAATATAAACTGAGGTTTTGCATTGAGGTGATGTCGTGAATTTGCATTGTGAGAAAAGAGACTGGGCTCTGCATTACTCTTACTCTGCTTTGAACCACCATACTTGCGTCGCATCATGTGCATGTAGTGATCCTATTTGTTCAAACTGCAATGTAAATAGACTTTTTACTTCCTAGTATGTGGTGCCCCACGTAATATTTGTGAGGAGAAAAGTGGTGCCGGTCGTTGCTCGTGTTAGCTCTGGCCCCAATGGACTTCAAATCTTTTTTTTCGAACTCCGAACTGCTCCGAACCAAATATGTATGCGTTCGAGCTGGATCGACGCGAAAGCGATCTATTTTGACTATGCATGTTGGCCCGTGCCCCTTGGCGACCACCAAAGAACTACCCTCTCCACAAAGTAGGCCTCTTTCTTGCAGATCCTCTTTGTGGGAGTGTGCGGCTTTCAGGCTTTTTAGGAGCGGCCATGGCGAGGCGAAGCCTGGGCCGCGAGGTAGTTCTTTGAGAGGGATGTGAGAAAGGGCACTCTCACTCGTTGGATGAGTTTGTGGGGAGAGGATGGTCGGAGCGGATGCTGGTGGGCAGCCATGGCTGCTCGTTGTGGCAGGCGGCCATGGCCGCCCACTTGTTAAGAGGGCGTAAGGAAGAAATCGTGGGAGGATGGGAGGGTGGCCATGCTGGGAGGGCATGAGGTTGGTGGATAAGAAAGGCAGGGGGGAAAGTTGTGCAATTGAAGGCGAGCTTCGACAGTGGTTGCGCTGTATTGACAACTCGTTTGTCGCAATCATTCGGAACGGCTGTGTGAGAGGAAAATTGTCGGTCGCCTTGGAAACAACAACATCAATCAAGTATGAAAGCTCATACACTTACGTAGTAAGCAAACTTCTTCATTAAATGTGTGCTGTGTGCAACTTAATTGAGCGTTGACAGAAGTGTTACATCTGCTCAATAAGGAATTTTGAAGGCTAGAGCATGTTGTGTTTAGCTCCATATTGTGGCTTATTGTGTACTATGAAGTCTGCCTGTCGGTCGGCTGGTTTTTCCTCTTCATCGCTACTTTAGAGGCAGTCGAAGTTGTGTCGACGCCGACACGTCAATTTTTATTCGACTGGTCTCGACCAGGTCTCGAGACCACATTGGCGGGGATGGATGGTGTCGGCTAGTCAACGTAGCGTGAGATTGTTGGCTGGCTTGGGCTGGTTGCGTAGGTCAGCTTAGTTCAGCCGGGGTAATAACTGGTGTGAAATAAGTCAGATGATAGGGCTATCACCCGTGATCTCAACACACATGCGGACTCGGAAATCTGTGCGTTGCATGGCGTCGGCTTGCTCTTAGCTGCTTCCCGTTCCTCGTCAAGAAAGAAACTAAAGGACCATTTGTATTAACAATTGCGTGTCCGGTAATTTGTTTAGCTGTTAGTTGCTGGGCACATTGCTCGCAATGGCTGCCCTTATGCGTGTAGGTGTCCAGGGATCACATTTGATAGGTCTTCATTGCGACAATGAGATTGTGGTGGCCCGCCAGTCGAAGGATAGCCTGTCCGTCTCGTATACGTCAATAAACTGTCGCCGGAGTACAAATGCCAAGCTCCCTAAGGCCTCGTGTCTAGTGTCAGGAAACAGGAAATGCGAGATCACGTTAGCTTCATCCTTCAAGGGCAGTAGTCTCCCGGTAATGCAGAAGTTGTCAAGGGCTCAAGCCACCAGCAAAGGGCAACTGCAGGCATGTATTTCTTCGCACCGGGGGATGAGTGCATGGTGTCGTGTAGAGCAGACAGAACACTAGAGTAGTTGTCAACACTGCAAAGCCGCTATATCCAGACTCATTGTTATTACAAGAAGTGTTGTTTCTTCATTCACAGCTCCTGGTGAAACCCCAAAATAACATCAGCGTCATGTCAGCACTCACAGACCACTCATATTGTTCTTCAGGTGCAAATGAGTGCTCAAGGACTTACAAGGCCTCTCAAAGTAATGATATCTGGTGCTCCAGCCTCTGGAAAGGGTACGCAGTGTGAGGATATCGTGAAAAAGGTACGTATAGCTGTCCGTGTGCTCGCTCTTCTGTTGTATGGCGGGCCGTTTCCATGAGTTATGCGTGTTCTTAGTCGTCATATGCATCGCAATTGTTGTAGTGTAATTGAATGACAGAGACGAAGCAATGAGGCTGCTCTTTAATCACCTCTAGCAACTCATTGTTCAGCGAGGGAGATAGGCATGGAGCAGTTGCTGATGCAGGGTGCTGGCTTTGCTCTTGTGTCCTGCAGTATGGCTTGTCCCACATATCAGCGGGCGACTTGCTGAGGGCGGAGGTGGCAGCCGGGACAGAGTACGGTCAGCAAGTGAAGAGCTTCATGGATGCAGGCACCTTGGTACCTGACGAGGTCGTCATTTCCGTGAGCCCTCTTGTCCTTCACCTGCTATAGCTGGCAGTCTCCACGTGAAGTCGAGTGCGAGCATGTAGAATCACCTGCAGGGACACGAACGCACATGGTGTGGTCAAGCTTCACCGGTGACTCCTACACTTGTGCAAGAGTTTGCTAGTAATGCCGGATGTAGCCCGCCATACAGCACTGACCAGCATACTCCTGTCCCGCCCACTCCCCCTCTCCCCCTCTGCCCCTCTCGCTCCGAAGCCCCTCAGGGAAGGGTGTAACAGAGAGGCTTAGACTTGGGGCCACAGTTTGATGGGGCAGACGAGATATCACCTGAAGATCGAGCTCGTCACGCACTTGCCTTTGAGGCTTCTGGCAATGGAGTCAGGCGGCCGCCCCTCAGGAATCGCACTCACACTTGCATCATGGATGCACTCTCCCTCGAGAAGGAGAGCTAGCTGGGAAGACTTGTCGGGTTCTTCTTGTGCCAGGAGTCGTCAATGCCCATTGCTGGTGCTGACCGTGTGGCATCGCAGGTGCCTGCCACGTGTGTCTCTTCAGTGTTGGCTCGGGGGGCCTCACTCATGTGGGCACACACAGCAGGATCGAGTTGTCTGTTCAGTCCTCCTTGTCTAGTCACACCTGCTGCAGCCTGCAGCCTGTGACAGTGCGGGAGAGAGGTGTGGCGCGGGTTTCAGATCGTGAAGAGCAAGCTCAACACGCCGGCCGCGCTGGAGAGGGGCTGGCTGCTGGACGGCTACCCGCGCAGCGCCTCGCAGGCAGCGGCTCTGGAGATGGCCGGCATCCGCCCCGACGTCTTCATCCTCCTTGAGGTGCCCACTTGCTGCTGGCTTGGAGCTGTGGCTGCCCCAGGCGTGTAGGGGAGTCTTAGGTGCTACAGGGAGGGGAGCTGAGGGGGACTGTTGGGAATGACTCTGGGGTGCCGCATACTGACTACTGCGGACATGCACGCTGTGAAGCTACATCGCGTCTCAGCCTCGGAAAGAAGCGCATGGAGCAGGGGAGGACAGCACTTCTGTGGGCACCCTTGCAGCCTTGAACCCCAGTGCTTTAGGAGCCACATGGCATGGTGCGCATGTGGGTGTGTTGGGGGGCGGGGGGGGAGTAGGGGGGTCATGCACGCCTGCCACGCCTGCTCTCATCGCTACGCCATTCTGTTCCAGCCCAGATAGAGGTGCTCGGACTCCTTCTCTCGCTTGCTCCACCCTACAGAGAGCAGGACAGTCTCACATTGTAGGGACGTGGGTGGGGGGTTGGGCGGGGCAGGTGCCGGACTCCATCCTGGTGGACCGCGTGGTGGGCCGCCGCCTGGACCCCGAGACGGGCAAGATCTACCACCTGTCCTTCTCGCCGCCCGAGAGCGCCGAGATCGCGGCTCGCCTCACCCAGCGCAGCGACGACACCGAAGAGAAGGTCCGCCTCCTCCTCCTCCTCCTCCCTGTGGGCCCACCCCTCCCTCCCCCCCTCTGATCCGACTCGGAGGCCGAAGCCTGCCACTGCCATGGGGCCAGCCTGCCATCCTGCCTGTGCCGAGGCTGGCGGCTTGGAAGGCAGTGCTCAGAAGGGGGCTCAAGGCCCAACGTGGGCTGTAAGTGCTCTGCTCTGTCTCCATGTCTCTCTGCCTGTCGGTCTGTCTGCCTGTTTGTCTCTCTGCCTGGGCCCCTTCCTCTCTTTCTTCCTGAGCTCGTAGCTTCTAGTCTGCGTGATGGACTCTCTGTACAAGAGTAAGCATCTGCTTTGGAACGCAGCATTTGAGTGTGGAGAGTGAGTGGGGGTGTGGGGGGGGCCGGGGGGCGGCAGGTGAAGACGCGGCTGGACACGCACAAGACCAACGTGGGGTCCGTCATTGATACCTACAAGGACGTCATCAAATCTGTGAGTGCCCCATTTCTCCCCTGCTGCTGCTGCTGCTGCAGGTACTGCTGGTGATGGGCAAGGCCAGGCCTGGCAGCTAGCTCCACGCCATGCTTGCGCTTAGTCGGGTCTTGCCGGATTGCACCAGAAGCGCGGGTATGGACTGGCGTTGACAGTTCAGCTGCACGTGTGCAATCCGCTTTCTCTCTGCATTATTCTGCCACGTCCCTTCACCGTGCACGTGCGCATGGCGTGTTCTGATTGCAAAGAATGTCCGGGCATGGGCTGAAAGCACCTTTCCCTGGTTCAGACATAAGTCAACATTTGCGTCAGAGCAATTGAAAGTCGGCAATTGAGTGACCTTTACAGCAGCATATTCTTTCACGTGTTCTCTGGCGGCCCAGTCATAAGCTTGCTGTATGCTTAGCAAGGATAAAGTCAGCTCTTACGTGTCAGCTTGGCAGGTGGCCAGGATTCGTGCGGGGGCTCTTGTATGTCCTCGCATCCCTTGCTTTCGGGGCCTCTGACTCCGATCTCCATCTGCCACGTGTTGCGACCGGGAGGGGTGGGTCGCTCTCAGGTGGATGGCAACCGAAAGAAGGAAGAAGTGTTTGCGGACATCGAGCACATTCTGAACGACCTTCTGCAGCAGGGGAGCCTGCAAGCCGACAAGCAGGAGGAGCAGCCGGAGAAGAAGCTGGAGGTCCGTTCTCTCGCCTCCAGCACACTCTGACCCGCACGCACACACACACACTCTACCCCCACGACGCCCCTCAGCAGGTGCTAGCGCTGCTTCTGCTGCGGCTGCCCGGGGCTAGGACAGGAGCCTGCTGCCTGGTCCCAGGCATGAGAATGAAGGACAGGGATTAAGAAGGGCGCCGTTAGGCTTAGGGTTAGGATTAGGGTGGTGGGAGCAGGGCCTCTCCCCCCTTCTCTCCCGTAGCAGCTCATAGAAGCAGCAGCATGGGAGTGGACATGGAGGCTTCCGTGTCCTTTGTCTGCTTGCGTGCTTGCAGGCACATCACTAGAGAGGGCTGTAGGGCCAGCTGTCCTGCTGTTGCTGTTGCTGCTGCGCTGTAGACTGCCGGGGCCTGCCTTGCAGAGGACCAGGGCCTGGAGCATCACAAGCAGGTTGAGAAGAATGGGTTAGCTAGCAGCTTGCACACAGCATTAGGCGTGGTGCGGAGCCCTGCCAAAGAGCAGGCCCGGTTTTTACCGCACAACTTGTTCCTGGTCACACCAGATTAAGAAAGAAATACATGCTCGCCAGTCAACTCCCGCCTGAGCAAGGGGTGCCGTCAGGCCCTCTGCTGCGTGCACTGGTGTGTCATTTTGGTGATTGCTTGCTACAATAAGTAAAAAATCACAAGAATGTGTAGGCTTAGCCGGTAGGGCGTGAGCTAGAATATTTCTCCAGGGCGCTGCTTCCTGCCGCCTCCCCCGTCGGCTGATTGGCTCTACATGTGCACGTACCAAGAAGTTCCGCCATGTGCCTGGCCGTAAATCTGTGTGTGTATGCATGCACATGGACCGTGTTATGCCTTTGCAAGGCTGGAACATATGTGCATGGGGCAGCGGCTGCTTCTTCTTCTTCTCCTCCTTCTTGCTCCCGTACGCGTGAGAGCATCTTGTCTGTGGCGGTTGGAACGCGGCCGACGCAGCCCTCTCAGACACCACGGGGGGCCAGCCTGGTGGGGGGGGGGCGTCCGTCTTTCAAGCGCCTGCCTCTGGGCCTGATCTCATCACTGCTTCTTCTTCTTCTGCTAGCTAGCTGCACACCTCGGACTGAGAACCCCACCCCAGATAGAAGATGAGTAAAAAAAGGTAGTACCCCCGCGACTCGGAAGCAAGTGGGTATGGGAATGCCACCAACAAGCGCCCTGCCCCCTCCTTCTCTCTGTCCTCCCTCTTGCCGTCATCGCCAGATCCCTACGCCCACCAACGGAGCCCCCACTCCCACTGCTGCTGCCGCTGCCGCTGCTGGAGTACCCGCACAGGTCAGGAAAGCCCCGCACTGTCCTGTGGTGCTCGCACTCTGCACTACCACACAGATGCTTTGGCACTAGCAGTAGAACTTGCAGTGTGGTATACATACATTATCACACCTCAACCTCCAATGAAGGTTGCTGCTGCAGCCTGCTGAGTCCACTAGAGAGAGAGAGAGAGAGAGAGAAGGTTGGCATCGATCACCTGTGCCTGAGATGGCTCTCACTTCAAGCTCAGGAGGGGGGGGCACAGCAGGGGAGTGTGAGTGCATGGGCGGGCGTGCCCACGCGGCTGAACAGCACGCCGCACGGCCCCGTCATCCGCCACTACTTCTACCAGGACGCGTGCCGCGCCACGCAGGCGGCCGTCAAGGCCGGCTCCACCCGCCTCCGGGTGCTCCTCCTCCTCCTCCTCCTCAGTTGCCCACCGTCGTCATGTCACAGGTCCAGGAGAGCCGATAGCACAAGTATCTGCTGACACTGATTTCTCATGCATGCCTGCATCTTCCTGAAGTCCCCCTCCCTGCAATGGGTGGCTCTGTTAGCTCGTGCAGTTGAGCAGTGGCGGGACTGCTGACTTGGGCGTCTGTCTGCGGACCCACCTCCTCCTCCTGCTCACACGCCTCCTCACAGTGCTTCTTCTGGGTGCTCCCGTGCAGATCGACATGATCATCCCCGAGACGAACCCTGAGATGGTACGCTCTGCCTGCCCTGGCACCTTCTGGCAGCGTCGTTCATTCTTCACTTCTTTCATGGCGTGCCATACTCTGCTGCCTTGAGAGCCTCACAGGAGGCAGCAGGCAGGAGCCTTGCAGGTGCCTCCTGGGGGCAAGCTGGCATATGCATGCATGAGGCTGCTCCCGCACTCTTGCATTCTCGCCCATGCTCCTTCTCAGCCCTGCCGGCGGAGCATTTGCGTGTGCGTGTGCGTGTGCGTGTGCACAGGACGTGTACCGCATCGGGACGCTGCTCGAGTTTGTCCGTGAGCTGGCATTTGCATTTGCGCGCGACGGGAAGCGCGTGCGGGTACAGCACATGGCCTCCCTCCCTTCCCTCCTCCCTTGCTCCCCTCCTCCCTCCCTCCCTCTCTTTCTCTCTCCCTCTCCCTCCAGTTTTTGTTTGGAGGCACCCGTATGCTGATATGGCTCTAGCACTTTCTCGGATCCTCATGGGAGCAGGTGTCCAGGATGCCAGAAAACCCAGGTGCCGTTTGTGCTGTCACGCTGTTGCGCGCCGCGCAGGTGCAAGCCGTACGCAAGGCAGTGGATTTGTGTGGTGTCAGCGTTGATAGCAGCTGCCTCGATGCTGCTTCAGGAGCGGTGACCCAGGACGGCCTGTGGGGCTGCGAGCTGTGGCATGTCAAGGCGTCGGGGGGGGGGGGGGGGNGGGGGGGGGGGGGGGGGGGGGGGGGGGGGGGGGGGGGGGGGGGGGGGGGGGGGGGGGGGGGGGGGGGGGGGGGGGGGGGGGGGGGGGGGGGGGGGGGGGGGGGGGGGGGGGGGGGGGGGGGGGGGGGGGGGGGGGGGGGGGGGGGGGGGGGGGGGGGGGGGGGGGGGGGGGGGGGGGGGGGGGGGGGGGGGGGGGGGGGGGGGGGGGGGGGGGGGGGGGGGGGGGGGGGGGGGGGGGGGGGGGGGGGGGGGGGGGGGGCATCTGGGCCTGAACCTGTATGCCTTATTTTGCGGCTGCAGGGATCGAGCTGTTGGTGTTGCATTCCACTTCTTGCGTTTGTCAAGCCGGTGGTGTGTGGGGATGTGGCTTCAAACCAATGAATGAGTGCGGTCACCGCCACTGAGGCTCACCCTCAGCCTCAGCCTCACCCTCAGCCTCAAGCCCCGCGCGGCTCAGGCGTGGCGGTGTCTGTCCAGAAGGTGGCGTAGCGTGACCGGTCCAGGCTGTGGCTGCGGTGCAGGTGTGCGTGCAAGGGCCCATGGGCGAGGGCATCTTCACGGGCATGCCGCTGCAGCTATCGGGCGTGCGCCGCATTCTCGAGATGATGGACTGGGGTGACCACGGTGCCGCCGGCAAGTATATCAACCTCGGCGCTGTTGGTGGGCCCCCCCCCCCCTCTCCTCGCTTTTCCTTCCCCAGCCCCTTGCTGTCTGCCTTCCCGGACGCTGTGCCTCCCAGTAGCGCTGGAAAGCTCACCCTCTGGCGATGTGGACACGCGAGAGCGCAGCGCGTCAAATGATGTCGTTGGCAACAGCGCCGCAATCAGGGCCATCATGTTGGTTGGACGCGGAGACGGGCTACGACATGTGGTGGGGACCGTCAACAGCAGTGGGATTCTCATCATGCTGAGGTGCGGGGTCGGACGCGCAGGGGCCAAGGAGGTGAGGGCGGAGGACGACCTGTTTCTGCTCGTGGCTCCGCAGAACGCCGTCGGCAACTGCCTCATCGACGTNGGGGGGGGGGGGGGGGGGGGGGGGGGGGGGGGGGGGGGGGGGGGGGGGGGGGGGGGGGGGGGGGGGGGGGGGGGGGGGGGGGGGGGGGGGGGTTGAGTGAGGGTGAGTGAGGGAGAGAGTCAGGCCCTTCGCCAGAGGAGGAGAAGGAGGAGGAGGGAACTTTCCCCTCCTGCTGGGGGGCTGCTTCTACTCCCGGGCTGAACTAGGTTGGGCCGTGCTTGCCCCTCCCTCACACAGACACTCACATACACAGGTGCATGCATGAGGGGAACGCACAACGTGCACAGGGTGAAGGCAAGTGGGCTTCTGCCTGGGGGGGTATTGATGCCAACTCGTGACTCATGACAGGATCTGGAGGCAATGGTGGCAGCAGCGGGAAGCCGACCAGTGGTCATTGTCAACCCTCGCCTCAAGGTCAGCTCCTCCTGCACTGCTGCTACCGCTGCTGCTTCTTCTGCTGCGGCCTCAAATCAGGAGTCTTCCTATCTCTGCAAATATATCTGAAGACTCTGCGTTACCCAGCTTCAGCAATGAGGGCAGGCCCCTTGTTGTCACGCGATGCAAGGCGCCCTGCCTCTCAGTGCCACCCTCATGCTCACAAGACAGGCTTCTCACTAGGCGCAGATGTGTTGGGGTATGGGTCCTCAGGATGTGCCAAGTGCGGCCGGCGTGATGCAGGTCAGCCGCCCGCTGAGCTTCGGCTCCCACTAAGTCCTTCCTTCATCAGCAAACCTCGTATATGATAGTTCCAACTCCTGTCCTGCCGCTCGTTGCAGCCGCTAGCAATCGCAATCGCGTGGACGTGAAGCGAAAGAGTGATGCCATTGACTGCCTGCTCTCTTTGCTCTCCCTCCCCTGGGGTGCGTGCGTGCTTCCATTGCTCTCAGCAAACCCTTCAACAAGCGCTCTTCAAGAGTATCTGCCCATGCCCATGCCCACATCTTGATGGGCAACCACCTGCTTGCCTTGACCTTTATGAGTGTCTGAAATATAAGGATTTACATCAGGGTGGTGATGACGAGCGGGCAGACTGCAGGAAGGGCGGAGCGGCTGGACTTTGTGGCGACGTTTGAGTCGTGCTACACATTCCGCCTGCTCTACACATCCGGCACGCAGTACCCCATCCTGGGCGCGCTCAGGTTCTCCTGCTGCGCGCGCCTGCCTCTCTCTCTCTCTCTCTCTCTCTCTCTCTCTCTCTCTCTCTCTCTCTCT
>WELA01004683.1:0-19866 GCA_009602735.1 Mesotaenium endlicherianum | reverse complement strand
CTCTCTCTCTCTCTCTCTCTCTCTCTCTCTCTCTCTCTCTCTCTCTCTCTCTCTCTCTCTCTCTCTCTCTCTCTCTCTGTCTGTGTGTGTGTGTGTGTGTGTGTGCACGTGTATGTGTGCCTGCAGGTGCCTCCTTGCCCTATCTGTCAGAGCTGCACACGTGCTGCACCTGCTTGAGGGTCATAGGCGCTGCCAATTTTGCACCCCAGCTAATGCCGTGACTTAATCGGGAATCATGGCGTGACAATGCAATAGTGGCCTCCTTGACATCATCTCTCCGGCCTACCTGAGTGCTCTATTCCTTTCACCGGGCCCTCATAGACTCTCATCTGTCTGGTGCAGATTTGCCTACCCTGACTCCTGCCAGCTGTACCGGCGAGTGGATATAGAGTCGGGCGTGGAGGAGTACCAGCTGATGGAGACATTTGACTCGTTGCCATCCCGAGGCGACATCACGGACGCCTTCGCAGGCAGAAAGTGAGAGAGGCACACCCACCCAGGATTGTGTCTCCTATAGGTTTCTGGCTGCCAGGAAGCATCCTCCTCGGGATCCGCGGATTCCTCCGCCACGGACCAGAAAGGGGTTTGAAGATGGCTGATTAGTTTGGCGTGGATGAGGTTGCTCATATTCTGATGTGTTGGGGGGCTTTTGGTTCTGTCCTGGACTGCAAAAGAGATAGGCCTGAGTCTGGCATGGTTGATTGCGTGTATGATGCTGTGTTGGAGCTTCATCCCTGATATTTGTTCTTTGTGTTTGCGCTGCTACTTGGTTGGCAGAAGATCCAGCGAGCCGGTCGGCTTTTGGTACGTTCCAAAATTATTCCCTTGCTTGATTGAAATGGACATACGCTTCAACCTCGGGCCACAGAGGTGGCTAGAGGCATGAGTCATGCGACGCCTTTGCACGTGTTTCTCGCTCCTTCCTGTGGAGCATGTTGGCAAGGGAGGCTGGTGATTTGTGCCATTAAAGTCTCTAGTTATGACTTGTGTACGAAAGAGGGCTCCATACTACCAGTTTTGACTTGGTGAAGCATGTTACCCTGGCTGACCAAAAAAAAAACTTTGTCTTCCTTTTTCTTTCCAGGGGCAAGCTTGCGCAACTCATCTTATCATAATAGACATGGGACTTCTGAAGCAACGGCCCTATTCTCGCTCTCTTTGAGGCCACCAGCTACTTGTAACAAATCATCTTCACTGTTGATTGGTTCATGAAGTCCTTACTTAAAAGGGCGTTGTTCTCCTTGCTTTAGCCATATGTGACTGTGTATAAGCATACCCTTCAGCAAGGTGACTGTGCACACACGCAATGGCTTTCCTCGTAGATAGAGCGGGTTGAGAATTTGCAACTTTGCTTACCTCGACAAAGAGGTTGGAGAAACCACTCAAGTAGGAATTGGCATGTCTACGTTCTCCTGGACCTTGGTGGTCCATAATATTCATACCTGCTATTGGCCTTGTGACATATTATGAGCCTCTGGTAAACATGGGCATGATGCCCTCTAATCTTATCGTTCTCGTGAACAATAGGTGACAAGAGCTTGAATGCGCACGTATCAAATCGACACAAATTGTTGTCAAATCATTTCTTGAGAATTTAAACAATCTTGACTCGTGTAATGTAAATGCATGCGTCGTCTTTCAACACAAGCCTGTGCACTTGCATTTATACGGCCATGGTTGATGATTACGACCTTTGCGTACAACCTTTCAACCAATGCGTGGACATTTTGCGGAGCTTACGTACCTGCCTTTGACGAGCGAGTTATGCCTTGAATGCGTTGCTCCCAAGTGGTCATAATCTTATCTGCAATCGTTTGTGGACACCATGTACAGCATACCCGTGCAAGGGCAAATTGGTGTTGCATATGGACACAAGGGTGATAAGTAGGAAATGAAGCACATTGTGGATCTTGAATCGCTTGCTATGATACTATGCACACACTCATGTAGCTAGTTGTAAGCACCAGCAAATTTGAGTCACATGGATTCATAGCAAGATTTCTTCCAATGATGCTTCTCTATGCACCAATTTTCTCAAGGGTGAAGTGGATTTGCGTACCCCTTAATTTGGTTTACCGAATATAGTTCCCTGATTTATGTTTGATTTGTTACATCATAGGGATTCTAATGTACCCGTAGTCGGCATTGCGCTATGACTAAGTTAGACAAATAGTTGGATGAGTACCACTATAGTAAATGCACAAAAAGGTAAGTTGTTTTGCAATATAAATACCGATTGTAATTCTCAAAGTTATCTGTACTAGTATGTGCCCGGTGCTCTAGTTTCCTTCCTTTAGTGAAGCGCCTCTTGCATAAGAGTTGGGAGGCGGAGACTTCCGCCTCTTTAGGTAGCCAGATATAATACACTTTCCAAATTTCAGGTGGATCGTGTACGCGCCCTGATCATGTGTTCACTATCGTTCCAATTCTGCTTCAAGATGGTCCAAAGGAGTTTGACCGCGTTGACGCTTCAGAATCATGAGTTTCCTTTAGCTCTTTTTTTTGAACATGAAATTCGTCTGATACAGTGCATTCTTTGGGCGCTCTTATGAGCGGCCATCGCCAGGCCTCTTCGGAGCTCTTCCGCGAGGTTAGGGTAGTGCTTCGACACAGATAGCTTGTATTTGAAAAAAAAAAAAAAAAGGTGTTGGCGAAGGGGCATTATGCAACTCGTGGCTTGCTTTCATGGCTAGCAAGCAAGCATATGTCACTATAGTCTATGACTGGGGCTCAGGAGGCTGTGTTGGGCAAGAAAAAGGGTGTGTTTTGAACAAGCAGGGACTGCCACCCTAGACAAGTTTGGGCAAGTTGTGCCCTCATGTGTTCTTGAGCATTTGTTTTTCTAACACTCCCTATTGAACGGTGGCAGCCATGGCAAGGTTGAGCCTTGTCTTGCTACTTCATATAAAGTTGGTGACTTTATATAAAGTTGGTGAACGCCGTCGGTGTGTTGCGAAGTTTCAATATAACACTTCGCGTTGGCTGTTTTGTGAGAGCAGAGTCCGCGGCCCTATCAAGCTTTGAAGCCTGAAGGTACATTGAGCACCATAGATTGTCCGTGATATTGGGACGCGGTAGTTGTGCTTCTCTCAACGCTACCTTACATGAAACGGCTAGTACTTCGTTACACCACTAGTTTGAGACTAATTTTGCAAAGGGGCACGTGTTTCATTATTTAACTCGTCTTCACAAAATATGGTCAATTTCTTGCATATGGCTACTGAAGGCAAGGTGATAGATGGCTACAATTTTTGCGTGTAGCAGTCTTTTGGACATACTGCCATATTTAGGCAAAGTAATAGTACCCATAGATTTTGCAACGTAGTTTGCACTTTTGCGTGTTACTAGTTTTGCAATGGAAGAGGCACTATTTGTATCATTACAGCGCATCAATTTTTGTGATAAACATCCTAAAAAAGGTGCACGGACGCGGCGTACATTTTCTTGGATTTCCCGACTTACTAGCGAATGTCTGGGAAGTGCTTTGGGACCCCTCTACCAAAAAATCTGGATTTTCAAATTATTGACTCTGGGGTCACCTCAAAAGTCAAAGGAGAAACCAGGTCAATGACATCAAAACTCTCACATGTTCTTGAGAGTAATCAACACCTTCAAAATTTGTAAGATATCTGACATATGGCCGTTTAATATTCACAATATCTATAAAAGTAGTCAAGTTGACTTCACAATCATTGCAATCCTTGTATGTGAGAGTTAGCGTGTGAATGAAGCGGCTTTGTGACCTTAAAACCCACACACAAGAAAAAGTTTCTAAGACTGTTTGCATACTTATGATTGTATTGCATGCAAATAATGTTTCCTTGTGATTGCGTCAAAAAAAACAATTTTCTCTAACTTGTGTGTACCGAACCATTGTGACCAAGTATGGGTGGTCAGAAGAGTCGACGACTGACCAAATATCAAATAAGGACCAATCAATTTCAGTATTTTGTTCCGCACAACAAAGACGGCAAACGTAAAACCATCGGAATGAGTCAAGTCAACTCACTACTTTATTTCTTTTTGAAACAAACAACTTGACTATAACAACTCACCCTTTGGTTCCTTGCAAAGACAATAAGAAGTCAGAGATATAATTCCTACATACCCAAGGCTTGAGTTTGGGAAATACCATCCTTCAACAATGTAAGATCAAAGGTGAGGGCAGATGGCTCAATCTTTTGGTTGTTATCGTGACATATTTTGGACGTTCTAATTGATAACGTAAAGTGATTGCGGTTGTCTCTTACACGTTGGGCAAATGCTCGCACCTCAATCTGATATTTGAAAGTGGAAATTAAATGCTTATACATAAAAGTAAGACAACAACTTTCCTTATCTCAGGAAGGTCGTCAACAAATTGCGACCTTAGGTTTCAAACGTCGTGCTATTATCTTGGAAAGTAAACAGCCCCAGATGCTTTGCCGCTTACTTTCCAAGCTAAAATTTGCATCCCAACAATTCTACTAGCTTGGATAAAGTCCCCACTAGGATTCGTGCTAGGTTTTTTGTAAGTAGGTCCGTTTTGTTTCCACCACAGTCAACATGGGACAAACTGTCGATCAATTCTGGTCAATTTGATATTTGGTTAAGTAGTAGTAAGTTTTCATGCCATGAACGAAGTCATTAGAGACTTGATGTGACCAATATTTGTATTGGAAGTATACTTAGCTTTTGTTGTACAATCTATTGTTTGCGGTTCTACATACTCTTTTGTACCTACAAACTCGGGAAATGGTTGGGAAGTACAACGCTTTTATGAGGAGGTCCTGGGCAACTTCTTCAAACCGTTAAAGAAGGTGTATGCTGAATGAAATAATTTGTACCACTAATTTCTGGCACGCATACCTTTCTTGCACACAAGTAACCTAAGTCGAGTGATTTTTTTGGCGTACCACTGGTTGATATGACGTGATAGATTGTTTTCGCGTACCACTGCTCTGTGGGTAGAATAGGTTTCTCGCGCACCCGCAGCTTTTTTTCCCGCCTCGTTTTCTAGTACGAAAATTGTACGCATCTGTTTCACCATTATTTTCCCCCGCAAGTAGTGCTTCACCAGGTCTCGTGTCACGACATTTTGTTGTCGCAGTTGGTCACATTAGGATCTTGCCTCGGATTTCTGCCTCGGATTTCTGCCTCGGATTAAAGTGGACTTGTCCACATCTCGAGAAAGTCTAATTTGACCATTCGACAGTCAAACGTGGTCGAGAGGGAAGGCTCGCGCTCCACTCTGGATCGCACGAACTTATCACGACATTGTGAACCAGTGAACACTCTCTCCAGCGTTGCGTCATCCAGGTTGTCATGCTGCATCATGTTGCATGCAAAATCTCTTTCTCGGCCCTTGCATGCAAGAAGCTCGTGGGCCCACTCTGAACATACTCCTGGAACCGCATGCAAGCCATAACGTAAAGGGAGTTTCAAAGCAAGTCGACTCGCGACGAGATTAGTCAATGTAATGAACCGTGAACCTTATTTTCATTTCTCGCTCAACCGATACCTCCTCAGATGCACATGACAAGTCAAAGGCTCGAGGATGTGAATAGGCATCCGACTAACTTATCTCAAAATATGAATGAGTGACTCAGCTAGTTAAGTCCATGCCCCAGGCGGATAAAGGTTTGTTGCGGGCTATACTGCGGAAGCCGACCATCTGGTTCATCAATGTTGTGTTTACGGAACACTATTGTCCCGATGTTGCGTGCTTCATGCTTCTGTTATGAGATATACTCCGCAAACGGTGGCCGTATACTTTCACATTACGGAAGGTTGTCAGCAGGCGCGCTTGCCAACACCTTGTACGTGCTCATGTCTGGGCATACAGAACTCTGTGTATATGATGCAGTGTCCGATATTGGCTTACCCAACCAGCTCATGTTTCAGGCCACGCTCAGAAAGCTGCAACCAAGATAAATTGAAAAAGTGTATAGGCAGCACATATTGAAGTTTGCGCACGGGTTGAAGTTTTTCGACCGCTGCTGTTGTAACTTCTAGTGCATTGAGGGGCAAAGGTTAGCGTACCAAACCCTTTCCACGTCAAGGGTAGTGGATGGGATACCTGCCTTCCACTCCATTTCCACTGCATGTTTCCTCTACTTGCTGAGCCAATTTTGCTCCAAGATCGTCATTGCTCATTGCAGAACCTAGCACTAGGACTTCCGATCGACTGAGCTCTAGGTTTGGTGCAAGCACGATGGAGCAGGGCAGCAACATGCATATGCAAGGAGTTCTGGTGGGCTCCAAGGTGAGGCATTGCTCCTCGTCTCGTGATAATTTATGCTACAACCCACTGAGTCCCGCGATTCTTATCAAATTCATATAGTCCATGTAATATGGTCTTAAAGCTGCAGCTCACACGTTGCAGACACTTGGGTGGCTGGTTAGGCCTGGTTTACATCCTTGGATTTAGTTTCTGATTGGTGGTTCTTTTTAGTCGTACAATTGGCTTTTTACAGTTGGGTGTCGGCATGATGATCTTATTTGTGGTCTGTCATACCCCACCTCAGGACGTGTGCTCCCAAATGCACCCTTGCCCTCTACTTCACAATTCGTACATTGGCTATCCTAACAATAAAATCCTGCTCTAACGACCTGCTCTTCTGCTCACCGCGTGCGCTTGCTGGCCTTGTTGTTGTGTGGGAGAGCAGACGAGCGGCCAAGTGCTGTACCTGGAGTGCAAGGAAGACTTCATGGAGTGCCTCGAGAGGTACCTCCACAAGCCTGCAGGCGAGCTCATGAAGGAACTGCATGAGGGCAAGCACCGGCTGAAGCAAGAGCACAGGCCAGGCGAGCACGAGAGGCTGGGGGCCTTTGCAGGCCTCACCGACATTTACCACAGAAGCAAGGCCGCCCTTCACCTTCAGCAGCAGCAGCAGCAGCAGACGCCCCCGCTTCAGCAGCAGCCATTGCAGCAGCAGCAGCAGCAGCAGCAGCCGCACACGGGTGTTGCTGCTGGCGAGGAGGGAGGGCATGAGGTGAGCAGCCCCACTGCAGCAGGAGCAGGGGGAGCAGGAGCTGGAGCGGGGGCGGGGCTGCCGAGCTTGAGGGCGGGCGGCACCTACATCATAACCAAGGGCATGGAAGTGGCGGAGTCAGGGACCAACAACACCATGGCTGTGGCCAAGAAGGAGGGCGTGTCTATGGCCAAGCTGGAGAACATCGTGACCAGCCTCAGCTCGTTCGACGTAAGCCATAGTTGTGTCATAGTCACGTGTGATTTGTGTGCATGCATGCCAGTTGGCGGTCCTTGTGGGAGTTTTGCCTCCAGTATTGCTTGAAAAATGGGTTATTCCAAGGATGGTCAATGTCAGAATTGAACATGAGGTAACATGTTGTGAGGGCTACAGCGCGAATGAGGGACCCAGGTAGGGTATTTCTTAAATCTGAATTGTTGAGTAGAGTGTCCAATTTACCTGCAGGTTTTCCTACACGGTCTTGCAGCAGCATGGGATATTATTCAAGTGATTGACGATGTCGGGAGAGGAAAGTGCTGCCCGCGTCGTACTATCTGCCTGCTAACATGGTGTGGATGTAGAGTCTGGCAGCAACCTCGCGGATGTGCCACAATGCTCGTATGCATAAGCATATGCGCACGCCGAAAGGAAGGCGCTCTGCAGTGCAGAACCAAAACGACGTGGGTGAGGGGTGAGGGCGTGCAGGCGCTGCTGCTGGTGAAGTCGTCCTTCTGCGCGCAGGACGTGCTCAACATCGTGTTTGGCGAGCGCTTCAAGGCGGCATTGCCGGCGTCCTTCCTGGGGTCCCTCAAGCAGACGTGCACCTCGTGCTCGCCCAAGAAGGCCAAGAAGCCCCCGCAGCAGCACCACGGTTGGCCGCCTCTCGCGTCTTACGGGTCCTACATTGAATGCGTGGGAAACTGAATCTGTTAGAGTATGAACGCAGCCCTTGTATGTGGTACTGACATGGTATTTTTAAGGATCAAAGACATTCTCTTCTTTGTCAGAAGGGGTGTATGCTCAGGTACGGGCATTGACTGTGGTCTGCATTGGAAATTGTTCGTGGTAGAGAGGGGCATACTTTTTTGGAGAAATTAAGATTCTCTCATGGCTTCACCTGGCAGAGAAAGAGCATCATGCCTTGGTCCATTTGCTCCTTGGTGACTGCTGTATAGAGTTTGTAGGCCTGTGTTAGGAGCTCTGCATGCGTATGGTTTCCTTTCTTCCTTGCCACTATCTTCAGTTGTTTGCGCTCAGCCGCTGCTGCAGACAAGTACTACGCTGATGGTTGATGTTTGTAAGGTTCTAATAAGTTCCTTGCATTCATTCTGTACTTTGTCACAAATGTCGAGGCTTTGATTCCACCACTACTTCCAACATGTGCAGGTTTGACAGCAGTGGTGTGAGGGTTTGTATGAAGATGCTGAGAGCCAGCCATTATGCTGCATGCACAGGCAACATCCTGGTGAAGTTTCTTCTTGTATGAAGTATGTGTCGCTGCAACCTGTAAGTGAGAAGTTATACTCGTATCATCAAACATATTACTGCCAGGCTATGAGGATGTGCAAAGAGCTCAAGTTTTAGGTTCTTAATTATATATTACTGCTCAAAAGATTATACGGAAATTAGCCAAGTTCTCTCTTAGAGCTAGCTGTGTCACCTAGCACATCCTTTACTTCTGTACAGTGTTGGCAAATAAAGATAAATCTGGATAGCAGTACTTAACCAACTTGGCATGTGGCTCTTAACTACCTAATTTCTTTGGCCGACATCTCAGATTCCTTTTTTGAAATACTCTCGTCTGCTGAATACCCAAATTCAAAGACATCATTTGTGGCTCAAATTACATTGTAATGTAGTGATCTGATGCATATACTTCATATGCTGAACGCTTGTTGAAATTTCTCGAAGCACGTGGTTAGTCTGACAATTTGGAAGCATTAAATTGCCCAATTTAGATAAACGGAGAATGTGTCTTCTTGAAATAGTGGAGGGATAGATACAATATTGGATGCTATGTTCATATTTGTACCCATCGAGGCTGCTTTGCATGTGGTAATTACTATGAGGGTTGTGCTAAGCGGTATCCAACAAAAGCTATCCCATAGAAGAAACATATTTTGCTAACTCTTTTTGTGTTGGCGGACTAAGTTGGCAACTAAGTATGTCTGACCAGAAGTATGTGGTCTAAGCAAATGAGCCTCTCTTGTCAAAGCAAAACAAGAAGATCCTTATATGGCTAGGTAATGTGTGGGATGCAATAATGACTTCTGGTTTGTGAAGTTCATTCAAATTGATACCAATATGGCCTCCAGCCTGGCCAACTGATGTTGGTCAACTGTCGCCTGTGCAGCACTGGAAGGGTTCTCTTCCGCTGCAATGCTGCACAGATGCAGTGAGGGTAAGGAGGATCAAAAGTTGCAATCGGAAATTCATTACCAATGTCATTTACAACTTTTAAAGTGTCGACCTTTGGTTTGAACATGTCATTTGCAAACTCAGAAGGCATTTTCAGCAGCCATAGGAAATTGAGCACAATGTAAGATTACCTTGCAAAGCCTGAAACGACTAGTCTAACTCACACGTACTATCTATAACAATGGAAAATATAACAATGGAAAATATAACAATGGAAAATTACAGCAAATATCTCAACAATTATGGCTGTCATAATATCTACATCATGGAAAGTCCAGGTTGGTAACAAGAAAGCGATGTGTCTAATACTCGATGATGGACATATGCGCCAATTCCAAATCTAAAGAGCTGTCTCACTTTCATAGCCAATGCTCTATAGCAACATACCAAAAAGCCAGCTGAGTTGTCTCTTTGTTTTTTCCTTGGCCCTATCTATTAAACAAGGCGAACCACTACACTGAGGAGCTGGCTGCACTACATTGTGCAACTTGAAAGTGCAACTAGCGCGGCGTCCGCATTCAAATCAGTTCCTTAGCAACAAGTAGTAATTCGCTGCATATACTTCACTCATGGACAATCTCGTAATGAAAATGCACAAGTGGCCACTGGTAGACTTCAATTCTACAGAAAGGAAAAAGGGGGATAATTAGTATCTACACCACTACGCCCACCTACACAACTACGCCCGCACAAACTGCAAATCAGAAACTCTCGAACAATTTACAAATAATAACAAAAAATTTCCAGACAACTATGGTAAAACCTTGCCACTACATTTTTAACCACATCCAGAGCTCAGCTCCTTAGGTACCCCAAAGCCTGCAGTGGCACTTGTACCATGACAAGGTATAGACACTTTCATACAACCGTCGGAACACCAAGTGCCTGCCCTGAACTACAAAGTAAAAACCAGCCACCCGTCCATATGTATTTTCATTTATTAAAGGACTATGACAGCAACCGTCCCTATCAAATCATCCTTTTTCCTTTACTGATAGAAAGTGACAAATAGAGCCCTTTCCCACAACGAAAGCCAAAACAGATCCTTCTTACAATGGTGAATAATTACTCATTTCACCAATGAAAGACATGATTGAAGGAGCCATAACAGTGAAAACAGTAGTGGCTGTAACAAGCAGCTTCAATACTCTCAAGTATTGCATGGCCTGACAATTGAGGCAAATCTTCCGAAAATATCCCAGATCATAACCAAGTCATGCACGACCTTACATTACTGTTGCGACTGTATTACCATAACATCAACTGTAGATGCTGAAGAATACTATACCATGAAGCACTAATATTCAATGTTTAAATGTTAGCCATGATTGCGTCAGTGAAAACCCTACACACAGCCTGACAAAACAGTGCACACAAAGCTCTCACAAGAAAGACTTACCTGCAGTACTCTCGAGCATCTCAAATCATGTAGCGAAGATAACAAAATGAGCAATGCATTATTATCACTATGATAGCCACGAATAGTTAGCAGACCACGGGGCACTTAGACCACAATGCCTCACAGATGGGACCCAAAAGGCCAACAGCTTACAAGCAACCTAGGAGCAAGCCCTAATTATAATCCAAAGAACTACAAACAGATGGTAAACTGTAGCTGGTACTTCTAAAGACGGGATTGTGAAATCTCAAATTGAAACCTTCAGTTTCAGGAACAGTGCCTTCTACAACTGAAAGTCGACTCAGCTCACCGAGCAAATAGGAGAGCAGATTCCAGAGAAGATATGACTAGCCAGATCCTGATATGTAGATACCAAGAGCATCATAAAGATACACATCAAACTTACAAGGAAAAGCCCAAATACACAAGATAAGACAACAAAAACTTGGAGGCCCAAATAAACATAACAGAAACAGGAACAAAAAGTCTAAAGTGCAACACTTGTTTCAACTTTCAGAAGGGCAAGTAGAACAGGAATCGCAACTAATCATATAATTTGCAAGCATTAAAGCAGTGATTGCTCTGCAATAATCCAGGAGCTTGTAAGTTGAATGGGTTGCCCTTTTCACACAGACCTGCGAAATCAAACACCAGACTTACATATTGGCAAACAAACAACTAACAGACTGGATGAGGTCAAGTGCAACATGCTGGGATCTGTTTTCTCCACCAAACTTCTTTGCATACATAAATATTTCTGCACAGGGTTTGACAATGTAGCAACCACAATTGCGGAAAGGCAGAATCTGGCTTCATTCTGATGTAGGTATCATATCAACTCGAATAAAGTTTGAATGAGTGCAAGCAAGCTCACCACCAGGACAGCCGGGTCACGTCAAACGTTTAGATGGATCGCCACTGATGCAGGTTGCCGCTTTGCCATTTCTGAGGATGGTACACCCGGTGTTATACCACATACGCTGGTTGGCCACCTTGACTTTGCCACTTCTGAGGTTGATACAACCTGCTGTTGAAGCTAGTGAGACGACCGTGCATGTCTCTCCCATGTAGTCAGTTGCATGTGTCCATATTCATTTTTTTATATAAATGGTGTTCGTTGCCTCCATTGTCTCCATTCACCATGCAGAACAGGTGAGCAATCTGCCTGAAGAACATATGCACCCGACAGCAAAGCATGACGGACGGACAGCAAAGCAACACCTACCACAGGAGTGGCAGAGGGAAACCCCCTGCCACCAGCCAAACGAGGGTCGGACCCTCTTTTTTTATATCATGCACCTGCCCTTAAGCGCACCCATCAGGCAAGGTGCATAACACAACGGCTCAGCAAATCGTCGAAGATATGCTGTCCTCAAGAGCCTATGCTACATAAATCTTTGCTTTCCTATAGTACATCCTCAAGGAATTAATTCCCTGCTTCAATTCTCCATCACATTGATAGTAAAGCCGTCCATCCTATGAACCATAAAGATATGGTTACTGCAGCCAAGACAGCTTCACGGTCGAGATGCCACTTGAGTCCTCACAAGCGGGAAAGCTCATCCACTTTCCATAGAAGAGCTCCAGATAGATGTCCACAGTGTCCGACATCCAGCACACCAGCGGCCAATCTGCATGCCGTCACACCTCAACCTGCACAAAAACCCAAAGAAATAAAATGTCATCCTTCCTGGCGCAACATTTAGGATCGAATCAGAAGACACCTATCTATGTCCTCACTATGGGCATACCGGTAATCTCAGATGCGACTCAGAACAAGTAAGAGACAAGCAGACTCTCACACTCTCACCCGCTCACTCGTGGTGTGGGTGAAGCCACACTGGGCATTAAGTAAGTGGCCATCAAATTGCAGGCATCCTCCTCTGCATCGTCCTTACTCTCATCAAAAGTGCCTATCTGCACGCATGACGGCAAGTAGTGAAAGCAAAAGCCATATCCCGTTGAGCTTGTGTCCACACCGAGAAATGCCTACGAGCCTGCTCTTCAAACCCTAGAAGTGCCTCACATCCGCTTGGATGTCGACGAACATGAGAAAGATGCCGGGCTATTTGGTTAGCCTGGTCTGGTTAGGCCAAGTTCGGCAGAGACGAGTGACGAGTCCCTCCAGAAAGTTCTATCCGTGAATACCGCGTGAAGCCTGCGCTGATGAAGGTGGCCAACTGTAGGTGGCAACTACGCGGATGTTCGGAATCTCCAGGCAAATGTGTGATGGTCATTGTTTACTGATGCGGCACCGATGTATGCCAAAAGCCGTTGCGTGTCGTTGCCTGTCATTCGGTGCTTCACCGCAGGTTGCCGCAGGTTACAGCAGGTTACTCCAGTCTGACTCCAGTGTCATTCAATGTCGTATTGGTCAACCGTGGTGACGTTTTAAGCAAGGCTACTTTGTTGACCGTGTACCACCATGCAGCCGTAAGTCCCGTACACCTCCTAACCTCCAAACCCTCTAATCAACGTCACGTAGCTGCCGTCGAAGTCTCTTTCCCCTACTTTTCCCGATCACGAAGTGGTCGTACATGCACGACTAACCTAGCTTGACGCCGACGTTTATATCGACCGTCGCACGACTTTCGCGACTGCTATCCATTTGACGGTGCCGCACGCACAGCGCAAGTCACGGCCACTCAGGTACGGAAGTCAACACTGACTTATATCTCATCGGTTGACCAACGACGATCAGCGCTAGTTCACGTCACGTGCAAACTTGACTAGGAGCCGGGTCAAACCCGACGCTCTGGGATGGGTGGGGTTTTACAACCCAGTCAGCCGAGAAGCTGACTAAGCTAAGACCTGCAAAAATGCCAAGTCAACCGCAAAGCTGATTATGCTAAAGACATGCAGAAGATGCTGAGACGGAAGCGCTGAGCCGGATGGCAGTCTTAGTCGCTTGAATAGGGTCGAGGTTGCCACGATTTAAGCAGCCACCCAAGGGATATGGGTTGCAACGTCACCTAGACCTACATGTTAGCCAACAGGTTAAGCCACCCGGGTGATAAACTCGAGGAATGCATGCATGCGTTGTAAAAGGGTTGTGACGCAGCATGGGGACTCTCGAGAGAAAGATGCCTGCATGCATGTGCCTAGATAAGGCACGAGCATTGCACGCGCTTACCTTATTCTCGCCACACACATTCTGCCAAGAAGCAGAAGGAGAGCAGGAGAAAGAAGAGAAGAGGAAGAGAAGGGCGCGAAGGAGAAGGAGTTCCCAAGGCCATAGAAGAGCCAAAAAGACACGCTCCAACCGACGCACTGAGATTCCCTCTCTTGGTGTATTATAGACAGGTTAAAATCGACAAGTTCCCAAGAGGGATCTCGCTACTAGAAAGTAGAGAGCTTCTAGAATAGAACTGCTAGGATTTTTAGCGCAGAATTGGATCAAACGCCACAAGCGTGCGAAAGCACATAAAATGGTGAGAGCTGTCTTAGTTTCCAAGTTCTCATAAATCTCTATTGTCGAATTGCTGATAGCAAGAGCAGAGTGAATCGGTAAAGCTCTCAGTAAAGAACTGAGTGAGCCTAGCCAACAGTGTGAACTGCTACGGCGCGGTGTATGGCAAAGAGCTCAAACCAAGCCAGCATAGATGCCATAGTTGCAGAGTTTTATACGCTGTCTTTATGAAGTTAAGTGAAAGCCCTGGTGGGCGATTTTCTCTGTACTTGGTGTTGTGTGTGTTCATCTGCTTAGACGTGATTTCTGGATATTACAAATTTGTTCACTTGGTTAAATCTTCAGCTTGGGCGAAAGCCTATTTGGAAGTAAGGTGCTTCCGTCCTACTTCTGAGAACTTCAATTGATTGATTCAGGTGAACACGAATTTCCAAGCAAACCGGTGAAATAAATCGACTTACCAATAAGCGATTAACAATTAATGAAGATCTTTATATTAGCAAGTAATCTTTATGGTATTTTATGTTAATTGACTAACAGAAAAAGACAAACGTACTAGCGGTGGACAATACTCGCAAGTCAAATGCGAGTAAACCCGAATCAATAATGCACTCAGCAAACTTATACATAAGCAAGACTAGAAGACAGTGCGTATCAATGGCGTCTCGCCTTGGATTCAGATATCTCTCATGAAGCAGTACAAGAGAGCTGGCCTCGTTTCCAAATCTGAACTCGAGATGTAGTGATTTGAGTTATAATATATTAATTTGCAAATATTTTAATACTTTTGAATATATTTGGAGTAGTATTGTGTGGAGTCAAGAGTGAATAGATACTCTAGTGACTTGGTTCATGTCCTTTAAACCTTCTAAGGCATTTTCGAAGTTAGAGGAAGGACCTATAAGAACTCCATGTGGCAAAAGTCAAATGTGCCATTTTTAGGTCAAGAGGACATGTGTACATTATTCTAGAAAGAAGTGGCAAGTTTTGGGATGTGTTGGGTGCCAACACATCAACATGCACTTTCCTAGAAATGACTTATGTAGCAACTATATAATCAAGAGCTAGAACATAGAAAGACACTCCAGAATCACTCTTGTACTTGCCAAAATCCAGAAATACATTAACTTTCAAGAATCCATCTCTCTTTCAAGAAGCTACCCCTTGTGTTCAAAGATCCTTGTCTTAAGTACTTTATCTATCTGTTTCACTACAGTGGTATTGGAGCTAGGCACTTTGGTAGCACAAGAAGATGGCCGATCCTCAAGACCAACAGCAAGCTTTCGAAGGAAGCCCTTCCTTTCCAAGAGACCCTCCTCCAACGCCGATGGGAGAGCCCACTCACGAAAATCTGCAACAACAAGAAGCACCACAAGGAGGAGCACTGTCCAATCCCATGGGAGCCGCTATAGCAAAGTTGACCCCACCACAAGGAGTTCCCGCAAATGAGTGGGCAGCCTTCCTAATGACCGTCCACAACCAAGTGGGCTTGGCCACCTATGAAGCAACCGTGCAAGCGTCAAGAGAAGCTGTGGCTGACGTGGTTGCCCCTATTGCGAGCAACGCTCAAAATCCAGCCCCGGCTCAAGCGCCTCCACAAGAGCCAACGAGAGCAAAGAAACTCATCAAGCTCGGCAAAACAGACACTTTCAATCCTGGGAGAGGAGCCAAATTGAATCTATGGCTTTACCAAGTATGAAATGAATCTTGCGTATTCAAGATAAATATATTTCATTCAAATATATAAGATCAAAGATAGGGGGAAGCGTGTGAAATCAGGGAGCGATCTTCGCCCTTATAATAAATTCCATTTACTCATCTACACCCCTTGACCCATTTACCGTAGTGTGCCATAGTTGCACACTAACACGAGGCACAAGTAAGAGGCGAGCTTGAGGACTTGAGCTTCTCCTTTAGAAACTCATGGCCTCTTGCCTACCAGGCATGTAAGCATGTATAGCACATGCACAACATCAGGGGACTGAATAGCAAAGGCGCTCTCATTCAGGTGACCATAATGTAGCTAAAACACATCCCACTGACTTAGGTGCAAAACCATGGAATCTGTCCGCTGTGTGACCCCGAAATGTCAGGGGCATAACTCTGCCAATACTACTCCAAAGTAAGCAAACTTAACGGCAACGAATGCATCTTAATGAGACCTTTCCGAAAAGTCCTAGTTCGCTCCATTTGAAGCGCAAACGAAGCAGCCATGTCAATTTCCGTAAAGGCTGGTCAGTAGAACAAACCCAAAAGTGCACACATGACTTGCAAGTAGAAATCCGACTGTAAAGCCTACTGTCCAGAATGAGGGACCACAAGATCCCAGCCTGCTATGTACCTAGTGACTACCTGGTTGACCACGGTGCAAGGTGCGCCGTTTCGTGGGAAACCCGTTGAGTTGGGACCCACGGATCTAGGTACAACGACCATATTAATTGGTCGGTTGACTGAAGTCCTAACTGTTCAGTTGACTGACGACGGCTCCGCCTACCCAGGAGTTAACCACACTGGTAGGACATCGGCTTACCGAATCTCAGTCGACCTCTTGACTTTCAGTATACTTCGGTCACATGTGCCAATCTACAAATAACAATCTAAATGAATTTGTCTATCCTTAGCGTACTGAAGCTAAGTATATTGACTAATATCAAGCGAGCTTACTATATGTCAACCTACTGATATCATATCTTGTATATAACTGATATATAAATCCCAGCAAACTATACTATGATACAAAAGTCATCTTGCTGACCTTTTCAACAAAGTCAGCAAACTACACTATGGTACGAAAGTCATCCTGCTGACCTTTTTGACAAAGTAAGTAAACTCGCATTACATCGACATATAATCATTTGGATGAACTCGCACATGTGAGTATATAGACATAACACTTGTTTAGTGTTATATTTATATATGCAATTAATTAAATAAATAATGAATTGATTCATTACAAAGTAGAAACGTACCTCACATTCCTTGAAGTACCCGAGGAGGACTACGTCCCTTTTGCCGTTACCTTGCTCAGAGGAGCAGCAACATCATGGTGGCGTAATTATCAAGCGGCTGTATATGAAGCTGTGGCGCATCCCGTACCCGGCCAAGAGCCCCCACCATCATATGCAAGATGGGTGGATTTTTGTGAAGCCCTTCAGAAGCAATTCATGCCCATCAATGCGGAGAAAATTGCTCGAGAAAAGCTTCGCCATCTCAAGCAAACAACGTCCGTTCAAGAATATACATCCAGATTTCATGACCTTACTCTGGAGATCCCCAACATGTCGCTCGAGGAGAAGATTGATCGTTATGGGTCTGGCCTCAAGCCCAAGGTGGCAAAGGAAGTGGAATTGCGCGACTTGACAGACTTTTCAAAGATTATTGAAGTGGCTCAAAAGGTGCATACCTTGGATTTCAAGCACTTTGTACCTTCATCTTCACGGGCACCGCTGGTGTACGCAGCCCCTTCCACATCTGAATCTGGACCCACACCCATGGAAATTGGAGTTATTTAAAGGGACCCCGCGGCTGCCCGGAAGAGTGGAAGACCCTCCAATGACACTTATGATGCAAGAAACCAGCAAGGAGTGAAAGAAAGACTCTCCCCGGCTGAAAAAGAAGCTCTCATGACGGCTGGACTATGCTTTTATTGCAAGGAAAAGCGCCATCGTGCACTCTCATGCCCCAAAAAGTTGTCAAAAAACGGACAGCGCCGGTAGGCCAGGAGCCTACCACCCCAAGACCACTTCACGAGAAGGCAACAAGACAAGTGAGGTGGAGACCCCCGTTGGAGACGACGTCCCAGCCCCAATGAGTTTGAGAGGTTACCTTGGAGGAGAGAAGGTCCACATCTTGGTGGATAGCGGAGCTCAAGGCAACTTCATTGCTGCAGATTTTGCCACCAAGCACGGAATTACTATGCGAACTCTTGACCACGACGAGGAGATTATGATGCCCGATGGATTCTCCTATACTACCCCTTCCAAGAAGACGTACCCCTTGGCACTCTCTATCAAGTCCTTCAAGGATAGAGTAGTGTTCTCCCCCATGCAATTGGGCAAGTACGACGTCATCCTAGGGACGCCTTGGTTGACCAAGCACAACCCCCAAGTTGATTGGAGGACCGGTACTATCAAGATCAAGAATGACATCACTTCAAGAATCTGTATTTTGCGCGCAATCCAGAATATCCAGACCCAAGACATCCAGAAGCCGGCACACGAGATACTATTGTCCGCCCTCCAACTCAAGAGACTTGTGAGGAAGGGACACGAGCTTCTTTTGGCCTTGATCACGCCAAAAGACATCAAGAAAGACATCGAGAGTCAAGAAGGCAGCCCCGTTCCCAAGGAGATACAAGAAGTCTTTGAGGACTACAAAGAAGTGTTCTCCCCGGAATTGCCCAAGGGCCTACCCCCCAAAAGATTCGTAGACCACAAGATAGAGTTGGAGCCCGGAAGCAAGCCCATCTCTCGGCCTACGTTCAAAATGTCATACACGGAGCTAGACGAAGTCAAGAAGCAAATCAAGGAGCTACTGGAGCATGGCTTCATTCGACCTAGCAAGTCGCCATTTGGAGCCCCGGTGCTATTTGTCAAGAAGAAAGATGGTACCTTGAGGATGTGTGTGGACTATCGCGCCCTCAACAAGATCACCATCAAGAATCGATACCCGCTGCCGCGCATGGATGAGCTCATGGACCGGCTGGTTGGAGCCAAGTACTTCACGAAGATTGACTTACGGAGCGGCTACCACCAGATTCGCATCGCAGAACCGGACATAGAGAAGACGGCATTCAGGACAAGATATGGACATTTTGAGTTCATGGTCCTGCCATTTGGACTCACCAACGCGCCAGCAACTTTCATGACTATGATGAACACCATATTTCAGCCCATGTTGGACAGATTTGTGGTGGTATTCATCGATGACATCCTTATCTACAGCAAGACCCTTGAAGAGCATGCGAGACACTTGAAAGAAGTCCTTGAAGTATTGAAGCAAAACAAGCTATTTGCGAAGGAGTCAAAGTGCGAGTTTGCCAAACAGAAGTGGAGTTCCTAGGTCTCCACGTGACTGCTGATGGCATCAAGATAGACCCCAAGAAGACCACGGTGGTGGAGGAATGGCCAACCCCCACGACCAAGAAAGAACTCCAGTCATTCTTGGGATTTGCCAATTGGTACAGGAGATTCATCCAAAGCTTCTCGCACATAGCAGCCCCCCTGACAGATCTACTCAAGAAGGACAGGCTATATACATGGACCGAGAAAGAGGAAGAGGCATTTCAAGAGTTAAAGCGAAGATTGACCACATCCCCGGTGCTCACACTCCCAAGTCCAAACCCAGATTGGCCCTTCCACGTCATCACCGATGCATCTTCCTATGCAATAGGAGCAATCCTGCTTCAAGACCACGGCAAGGGACTGCAGCCCATTGCCTACGAGTTAAGAAAGCTGAATCCGGCCGAGCAAAATTATACAACGACGGAGCGAGAGGCATTGGCGATTGTACATGCCTTGAAGGTTTGGCGCTGCTACGTTGAAGGACGCAAGGTACTGGTCACCACGGACCACGAGGCGTTAAAGCACATCCAGACGCAGCCGTATCTCTCAAGCAAGATGGAGCGGATACTTGCAACAATACAACATCACGATTCAGTACCAGCCCGGCAAGACAAACCCGGCTGA
>WELA01004678.1:101807-113635 GCA_009602735.1 Mesotaenium endlicherianum | reverse complement strand
TAAACCCTAAACCCTAAACCCTAAACCCTAACCCTAAACCCTAAACCCTAAACCCTAAACCCTAAACCCTAAACCCTATACCTTAAACCCTAAACCCTGAAAGTGATTGTGTTAAACATACACGGAAAACATGTGGCCTTCAAAGCAACTCAGTCCCTTTGTTGCAGGAAGGGGGAGGATGACGCCAGTAAGAGGAGGGAGAGCATCCCCGTCCAGCAGACGCGAGTTTCCCCTATATAAGCATAAGAGGATATGGTAGGAAGAGAATCTCATACGAATGGGATAGTCAGTAAGCACGAGTAGGTACCTATGCGCTGTAGAAGGAGATGAACATATGGCAGTATGATAGGAGGATGCACACGCATTAGGTGTGGCATGCCTGTGGGCAAGAAGCAAGAATGACATTTGAGTTCAATATAACGTTGTGATTTGTAAACACAAGTTGTACATGAATGCATGCATGCTGTGTGTTGGAATATGGTCCGTAGACCGACACTCCAAATTCTACTTTGTCGTGACTAGGCGAGTGGGTGTCGCGTCGATACGTGACGCACGCCAGGGTGCCGATAGCCTTGCTTGGTTTATCGTTAGCTAGTTCGGTTCGTAAGTTAGTCATTTGTTGATAGTCGTTCGGGTAAGTTAGTAATTATGAGTTGTCACTTTCACACGACAACGAAGATGTCGTGAACGTTTGTGAACGTTCACGAACGATCGTGAACGTTTGTTAGGGGTGGCGGGGTGGCAAGGTGGCGGGGTGGCGCATAGAGTTCACAGAGTATAGTGAGCTATTTAAGACTAGAAAATGTAACCCAGAAAACTAACTCAGTAAAGTGAAGAGTTGGGCACCTTGTGTACTTTTCGTGCTATCATATGTTTTGAGTTTGAGTTCGTTCAAGTGTGTGAGTGATAGAGTGTGCCATGGACGAAGATAGTAGTGAGTTTCAACACTGTGAATATGAGGATTTCTCCTTGCTTGTATTCATTGCATTACATGATATTAAATAGTTAAGAATATGTTCAGGCATGTGGTGGTTGCCATGCCAATTGCACTAAAGTGGGTAATGTGACATCTATGAAAGGGTTGGAGCATAACCATCGCAACGAGGTAGGATGACCCTATCCTTGAAAAGGGAAGTACATTTTACACTTTTGGTGAAGGTTGGACACACAATGTGAGGGTGGGATAATGAAGCCGTTGTCCTACCGGTGGGGAAGAAACCAAGTAAAACGGTGCACTTGCACACAGGTATGTCAGATGGGAATGAAACGGAGGTTACCAGTCGGGTTCCCATCGCTACCGAGCTGCATTGTGGACCCTTCAGATGTGATAGATTGTAAAGTTGACTGTACATGGGCGTTGGAAGGTGGACGCAATTTCGGTTAGTGAAAATACCGTTGACTGCACGGTTCTTTCATGCTTGGGAGCAGAGCTGGATGTGGTTACGGTCTGGTGAGACAAATGTAGCACTAGTGGCCCCGAGTGGAAGACACATGTTATAGGCAGTTGAAAAACGTCACGACATGCACCTACACAGAAACAGATTTTCCACCGCCATTGAAGGGTGGAAACGGCGCCACCGCACCATAATAGCCGCTCGCTTTTTGACGATTCCGGCGGACGAGCATTCTCAGGGTGACCTTGGATTAATGTCGCAAAACTTTACCACGTTTGAATTTCCTCGCCGGCTAGGGCACCCGACATCGCAAGAACCGTGAACCTTTGACATTTGACCATAACGTTCAGATTTTATTGATAAGACGCTCCAAAAGTGCTAAAAATTGATTTTCTTTGGAAGAAGCCCAAAATATTAATTTCTGGCTCCAAATAAGAAAAGTTTATTTTTTCCGCCAAAAAGACCGAAATAACAAAAAGAGCTAGCACCCCATTAGTAGAATGCATGAATAGTATAGCCCTAATAATAGAATAGATAGAATAGAATAGTCGAAAGTAACCGAGAGAGACCCCTGCAGACTGCTACTCCTACTCTTCTCCTATCTTTAAGAAAAGCCATTCTTTTCATTCTTTTTTATCTAATATATCCTTTTACATAGATGCAATATATCACAAATTGTACCAATTAAGTACCAACCAGTTTCAACTGGTACACTGACGTTCCTGCAACGGTTAGCTTGGCCCAGGCTTGGCCCACCGTGTCAACACCGTCTGACCCGACTCTTTTGTTCAAACTTCATTGTGGTTTGTAGCATCGGGGTGAAACTTGACATTGATTTGGCAGACCTTTTGGATTTTGTTTTTCCTATAACAGGCCAGTAGTCAGGACTGATAGAAGCAGGTGTGCCAGCTTTCTGTGGAAAATATAGGTGCAGCGGGCCACAGAACTAACTCACTTCTCGGTTTGCAGTAGAGCAAGCGCTGCATCCAGATTTACTGGCAACAGCAGTTGCTTTTCCACGTATGATGCAGCCTAGCCCTCAAGCTGGCCGTAGCATTGTTCCTGCTCTACCTGTAAGTCAGATCTGCCTTCCTGGCAGGCCTGGCTGCCGTCATCCTCAACATTCCAAGAAAGAGCTCCCTCTCCCTCGTGCGTTACAGCTAGACATAAGATGTAGTTAAGAAAATGAACTTACAAGGAGATTCTGCAGAAGTGATTCAAAGAGGTGCACTTTTGCTACAGGTAACTTGCAGAACTCATATGCATGCACTGGTGTACATGCACACACAGACACTTTCACGCAAGAGTAAATTGATGTCCACAACGGGATGTACATATGTACTGTGCATATGGGGTGTCCTGGACCGTACGATTGCTGCCGCCGTGACTTGTACATGTAAGCTATACTCAGTCCCCCTCCCCACCAGTTATTTTGAGGGTCTCGCACGTACGAGCCAGGCAAGGAACAGGACGTCGGTGCAACTTTTAAGAGCACACACACGGCTTGCAATTTGCTCAGGCTTACGATTCTGCAGGAGCCCCAAATCCCTGATTCCCGTCTCTACCTGCTGCAAAATCCCCCCCGTTCCCTTCCACTCCCCCCTGCACACGTGGGGATTGCCAGGTGGCTTGCCACCATTAGAATTGATGTGGCGGAGGTTTTCCCTCCAGGTGGCACGTTGGCTTAGGGTGCTGGGGTGCTGGGTTACGCACTTAGGGCCCTTTTGGGTGTTGTTGCCTATCATCAGCGAAGTCAGGTCAAAGAAGTCTAGATAACCGCCAAGGAGCGTGGGAGCGTGGGAGCGTGGGAGCGTGGGAGCCTGGGTGAGAGTGGGGCAGTGCGTTACGCGCCGCCGCTGCTATGCTTTTGCCGCTGTCCTGTCCTGCGCTTCTAGGATCTGGGGCTGAGGGTCTAGGATTAGGAGTAGGGTTCAAAGGACCGTGCGCTACCCGCAGTCCCTGTTGTCGTGCTGTTGTTATTTCTGCCCGTCTAAGAGAGAGGGCGCAAGGTGGCCTTAGAGAGACCTTGGGCCCTCTCTCCGGGAGGGTAGCAAGCCTGCGTGTGCACTGCACGCCCTTTCCCTGCACTCACATGTCCCTTTCTTTTGTCTGGAGCTTCACTCAGAGCTCACACTCAAGGGAGGATAGGCAGGGCGGGAAGATTGTTACGGGTGCATGGGCCCGACCTCCTACCATACACCTCCTACCCTTTGAACCACCCTAGGCCACAAAATCCAGAACTTTTTCACCCTTGTACCCCTCTAGTCTTCAGATCCTAAACCCTCTAAGCTTGGAACTCTTAACTCTGAATCCCTGGCTAGCACTTTCAACGTTCTCCAGCGCTCTGGTTGGCAGCTGACAGCTGACAGCTGGCATTAGAAACCTGGGAAGGTTGCCTTGAATGTGTGGACCCCATCAGATGCATGCATCACGAGCGCATGCATGCAACCACAATCGGATGCATGCACCGCGATCCCATGGATACATGGACTGGGAGCGGGCGTGCGCGGCACCCCGCGCTGGAGTTTGCTTGGCCACTCTGCAGCAGTCATGGCGGAGGAGAGGGTGCAACGCAGTCGTTACGTCTTGTGCTGCCCGGGCTCCTCCGAGATGCTGTGCTGATGCTGTGACACGTGGGATGACAAATGCAGACTCACCCTGCGTGTGTTTACGTGTGTGTGCGCCTGTGTCCATGTGTGGTATGCATTCAACTATTTGGGTGCTCTTTCGCTTTGGTGGTTGGGTGGCTGGATGGGGCGCTGGGGGGGGAGAGGGAGCAGAGAGGATCTGGCGCATGGGCGAGAGATCCTGGCGCTCATGCGCACGATCAAGGTGCACGCGTGGGAGCGCTTCTTCGTGCGGCGTGTAGGCCAGGCCTGGCATCGCGACCTCCACAGCCTCGCCGTGCGCCAAGCCCCCTTCATTTCCTCCTTCCCTCCTACCTGCCAGGCTGCGGACGCGCATTAGGCCATTCTCTATACCCCGTTGCACTCCTGATAGTGTTCAGCGTTCACTGGCCTATTCTGCCTCTATGCCATCTTCTTCTGCCTCTGCCCCTGCTTCAGTGCTACCCGCTCCACCGGCATTGGATCTGCCTCGAATCTCAAGAGGGACCAGTTTATTGGACGATCAATATATATTTTCAAGCCATAGGCTGCTTTGGCACGTGTCATGTCACCTATGGAAACAATGGGGGACTAGTGTTCTGGGGAAAACGTGTGGTTGCATAGAAAAGCCGTGCATAAAGATGGCGCTCCAGCATCAGAAACACGGCAGCCCGTGGGCATGAGCTGTGGACTGACACCAAATAGAGCGGGCTGATAGCGCTGCCTTTGCCAGCTCCTCTGCAGCACGTTTGGAGGAGGATTGCAATCTGGATGCATCCAAAGAAATCGTGTTGTTGCACGGGATGGGGCAGAGCTTGCCGGGTGCGCACCTGCTTTGCTCGTCCCTCCTCACTGGAGTAAGTTGAGAGCAGCTGCAGTCAGCGGAACAAGCTGAGAGCAGTGCTCATAGCCTGTGCCTAGTGTATGGACCCATAGTCTTGAACAGGGAAAAGGAGCGGCAGCAGCAGCTCATGAATGGTGGTGTCCTTCCAAGCTGGCCATCACCCTCGCCGCCGCGGTCGCCCTTGCCCTGCCCTGCGCTGGGCAACACGCTCTCTTGCCAGATGTACGAGGGCAAGCCCCGGGGTTTGTTCCTGCCCGCTCAATCCTGCGTGCAGTTTGTCCTCGCCTCTTCCCCTTCCACGTCATGTATATAGTTCTACTCGTGTCATCATCACTGCAAGCAGCACACCCTCCAAGCAACGCTGAATTCTCATTTTAATTTCATGTGCTTCCACTCTGAGATTGCTTCCTTCTGCCTATCGCCCCCCGCCCCTTCCTTGCAAATTCATGGTGCCTATGGTCCGCTTCTGGACCTTGAGGGGTTATGCGCACGCCGGTTGCGGGGCCTAATGGCTGGCCTGCCAGGTTGCCAGTGAGAGCCACAGAGTAGCTACCCCGTATAGGCACCATATGCCCTTCTTCCTTGCTGGTCTTGTGATGCCCTTGCAAGGCTCATTTCTCTCCAGCTGGCTGTTGTTGGGTCGGACCTCCTGGAATTGCCCAGGGGGGCTAGGTCTGTGCTGGAGTGTGGGTGGGCGCTTTATTCCTCCCATCCTGTTCTGGATTTGTAGTTCTCATTTGGGGTCTGTATGAGCTGCTGCCACTGCCTCCATGTAAGCAGTCACAGGTGGTGCAGCTTCAGTCTTCCCCCTTAGGCACCCCTTACGTGTAAGTCATGCGCAGGCACGTTTGCGCCTTACTAAGAATTTACTCAATACTGTACTATCATCGAGTCTTAACATTTGTGCTGTGAATTGGAAAGCGGGGTCTGCCAGAAAGTAGCTCTCTTTTGTGTTTGAACATCTTGTTGTCATAGTGCGCTCTTTGGAGCGCTGTTGTGAGCAGTCATGGTGAGGCTTAGCCTCGCCTTAGGCTGAAAATCAGCTTGAAGAAAGTTCTGTGTAGAAGGCACACTTGGTCCGAGAGGCTGCTTGTGAGATAATGCATGAGCTCAAGCGAACACAGGTGGGCAGCCATGGCTGGCTCTTGCTAGGGGGTAGATGAGCACAGAGGAGGGTGTCGTGTGGGAGACGGCTGCGGTAACAATTCACGAAAGCAGAGGAAGATCATACAGGATGGGAACCAAAGTCGATTGTGCTCAGGAGCCAGGATGTGGGAGTGCCCATGCCAGGGTGTTGCTCTGCTGCGGGATGTGCTTCCGCTGGGCTTCACCTGATCCGTACATACTTCTGCACTTCTGTGTGTGCTTCTGTGTCGATGAAAATGCAGGGGCAGATTAGTCTAGGGGGCAGCCTGAAAGTCAGACCCAGGTCTCTTCGTCAAAGTTCAGGTGGCTCCACTCTTACCCATATCCTGACCTGCAGGCAGCATTGGGAGGTTGAGGTATGCATCGGTAGCATCCATGGGCTTACCTATTGAGCTGGAAGACGTTACTTTGTCAAGACTTGCTGGTTCTCTATATGCTCTGTAGCATAGTAGTGAGGAGTTAGTGAGAGAAGTCATAGTTTACATGTATGACTAGGTAGACGGTCTTGCTGGTACTTAGTCAAGACGCGCACCCATTTTCAAAGGATGTTGTGACCTGAAGACATCTTAAGACTGACGTCATGAACATTTGTTGCACACTTCGTCATAACTATGTACCAGTTGTGTGATTGGCATTGTTGATGCACCTGTAAGCAGCCTTTCTTTGACGCTTTGTGTGCATATACGAAAGAATTTAAATTTCCACTGATCAAACAGTTTGCCGCATAAAGTGAACGTGTTGGAGCACATAAGAACGTCTTTGACATAATTCTATTTCATTGAGCTGACTTTGTTCCGTCCAGAGGTCAATATAAGTCAACATTGTCATGGGTTGTCAATAGCGACAATATCAGTCAGATAAGAAGCATAATATGATTCCTCATTGCACGATCTGCACTACATTATATCAACAAATAGCTGGAGTCAGAAAAGAGGTGTAACGTATCACAAAAGCCATAAACTTCTCATTATACATTGCAAAGAGTGCCACAGCGTTGTCTGATGGCCTTGAATTTTTTACGTTGTCAGAAGTGGGCACCTAACTCTCACATATACTGTCAGCCTAGTATATTTTCTACCCCAATCTTGCTTCAACTATGGCTAAGTTTATCGTACATATATATGTCAATCAAATCAAGTCAAAATGTAAGCCACGGAGGGAGACATTGTTTGGTTACAAACGTAGGCAAGTAGCACTGTCCACCCTCCACGTGCTACTCCAGGATAATTTGCACACTGCCGCCATACTTACACACATCTAGCTCTGATCACTTGCCCCATAAGTTGTTGGAGGCGCATTCACCAGGTGCCTTTCCCTTGCACTCCAGCTTCAAGTCGTCGGAGAGAAATGCTACATTCTGCCAGGAACCAATAGAGACACTTGTCAGTGGCTGAAAGAAGCTCACGATACGTAAACTTTAAACATGTTTTGCATAAGTCGAGCATATGTAGCATATAGTTCCAAACAAACATGTCACGCCTTCTCTTCGCTTTAGCCAGAAATGGAAGGATGTAATAAGTACAATAGGCAGGACCAGCGCTTCAATACCGCATGGACCCAGTCATTGAACCCAACCTTGCTCAATACAATAGTGCGAGTAAGCAGCAAACAAATGAGTGAGCAAGCAAGTCCAGGAGCTCATCCGACAAGAAAGCTTCAGGGGCTCGTTCCTTCCATCATAGTTACATGGGACATGAGCTTTGCTGACTAGGCATGATATAATGATTTAGAGGCTACTAAATTTGCGTTCTTATGGAAAACCGCTGGCCCTGTGTAAGCATGATTGCATTTTATTATGGAGATACCTTTCTGCGGGCAAGGTCCTGGCAACCTGTAAAGTTATCAGGAAACCTGCAACTGCCAATCTCTACAGTCCATGCCCTGGAACCGTTTGCTCCACTTGTTGCCAGGCGCTTAGCATCATTCAACGCCTGTCAAAGAGACCAAACAAAAGAAGACTGAGCTTTTGTAGTAGCTAGAAGTTTACATGTGAACCAGCAATGTATTGCAGTCGAATCAATTCCAGGAATATGAACATGTAGGGCCAAGTCTAGATGCTCTCATTCTAGCACAACAAAGAAGGGAGCTCAGCAGTTTCACTTGATGGCAGCCCATATCTCAGTTCCTAATAACATGGAAGAGGGCTCCCGCCAATCCCACTGTGGTGTCAACCTTGAGAACGCCGACACTCACAATAGCTTAGTTGCACCATTCAATGAGGCGGACCAAAAACATCACTATCAAAACAACATGTCAATTTCGTGCCATTTCCTTCATTGAAATTTGGAGAGGAATCATATGTACCTTGTTTGCCTCAGAGCGTGCCAGAAGCTCTTCGACCAGGGGTGGAACTGCACTTGCTGGGGCTACATTGCTGGCAATGGTCCCAGCCGCTACTGCTGCAGCAGCAAGTCGTAAAATGTTACGGCGACTGCTCTTCTTGTCGGATGAAGCTCTTACTGCAAAAGCTTTGCTCGGAGATGTATTAGCTGAAGATGGAGCCTTCAAGTCCCTTAATGCAATACCCAAAGGTGATGAAATCTGAGAGCCAAGAAAAAGAGAAGTCGCCATAGCACCAGGTGATGAGTTAGTGAAAGGTGTTGCTCGCTTTGTATTAGCTCGTCCAAGCTCGTTTGTCTGGCGGGCTGAAGATTCTTGGGCGACTCCGATGTAGCATGCGTAAGAAGCAGTAAAAGAAGTGTACCTTGATTTTTATCAAGAATTTCACACTTCATTGGGATTGGCCATCGTTTTAGTGCGTACGAGAAAAAGTGGCACAAGACTGATTGCCCTTACGTGTCAGGTGACAATCGACAAAATGTCCAGGTCACCTCCTCTCACTCTGTGCTAAACAATCCACATAGGCAACAACGAAGTTTTTTCTCGCAGTCCCTTTAAGGCGGAGTTTGAACGGAGAGCAAAATCACAGTAATATTGTAACATAGCACGAGATGCATAAGTTGTTCAAATCCTGACCAAATGTAGTCAGCTAGCAAGCTAAAATCGAGGACTTGAGAACTTAGAGGCCGGCCGAAACGTTTGCGCTACAGTTGCTGTACGTTACTGTTGGGCCAAAGAAATACTAATAAGAATTACTAAATAATTATGACCAGATTTTTTCCCCCTTCGATTAGGAAAACTTTCTTTGCTGTCGCATGTTTATTGCGTGTTGTGACGTGTTGGGAAGCCTCGTGAGGGCCTAGCCCAGCCTAGCCAATACCTAGGCCGGTAGTCACTCGTAATCAGCTCGTAATCAGCTCGTAATCTGCTCGTAATACTCGCTGCAGCTCGCCCTGTCAGGACTGGGTAGCTGTCCAATGCCAGCTATGCATTCTGTATCACTGTAAGACACCTAACTCGGCAACGACCTTCTAAAACGTCCAGAAGCGTTGAAATCGGTCAATTCTGATCAATGCTCTGACGTGCTTTGAAGTGCTTTGAAATGCTTTGAAGCACTCTGAAGCACTTTGAAGCAAGCTGCTTAGAAGTCTTAATAGTTGTTCATCACATGCTTCCACAGCGTGAAGGCCAGGTCAAGGCTGATTCACACAATGTTACAGCAAGTGGTATAGAGTGGTCTTTACCCATCTTTACCAGTCTGTACAGGGCAATAATCAAGGATATAATTGGATATAATGACATAAGGTGCAAGCCCGGCCTGCAGGCCTCCGGTTTTGGTTTGTCTTGAGAACGAATCTTTTGTTTTTGTCCTGGTGTTGTTCCGCTTTTCCCTCTCTCTGTCGCGGTCGACGTTGACCATCTCTACACCTCAAGACTCCCGAGTCCTGACTGCATGGGAGAATGGAGAAGAAGGTGGAGGTGCCAGTTGAGTGGAGTCGAGTGCATGCCACCCTGCGCTTCACTGAGCCTCCATGGAAAAATTGTGACGTGGAATTCTGAGAGAAACACCATGACCACTACGATTGTGGGAAGAACATCAGTTGTTTTTCACTAATTCGTTGGACATGAGATCAGCAGCATTTTGAATGCCTTCACTCCTTATATCCACTACCTTTTTCACTTGGCGCTGCAGCTTATTCATATGTCTGCCACAGAAGGTGCGATTTGCGCAGTGCTGTTTGACACGAAGGGATTACCTACCTACAGCAAACATTCCTTTTTGTAATATCTCTTCTTCGGACTTATACCAGTGTTGCCAGCTTGCAAGTTGTGTGAAAAACACTGCACATTCAGTAAAGTTTCATTCAGTCGTGCAGACAAGTTTCGTCTGCAACCGTTTCACGCATCACAATATTGCGGATATGGTGCGGCAAAAAAGGGACAGGACAGTGAAGTCTGGCTCGAGTCAGGGACAGCCTGACGATGCTTTAGCGACAAAGAAAGCTAAAATGGACGAGGGCCCTGGAGTGGTCGGCGAGCATGAGAGCTCGAGGCAGGAGCATTCTGAGGAAGACATCGTTGGAAAGTCGAAGGAGAGCGTTTCCAGGTTAGCGAAAGTGGAGGCAGAGGAGAAACAAGCGGTACAGGATCAGCACATGGAGGATGAAGGTTTGCCCGAGAAGGAGACTCAGCTCGAGGGTGGTCAGAAGGAAGTCGAAGCTGGAATCACGCACCCTGAGCAACGTACCAGTGCCGAGGGTGCCGGGATGAATGGGGAGATGGCCCCTTCTAACGTCAGTTCCGTAGACGAGGGAATGGCAGACGGCGGGAATGCCTTGATGTGGTTCAGGAAAGGCCTGAGGCTGCATGACAATCCGGCGCTCTTGAGGGCATGCGAGAACAGCGCGCAGCTGTACTGCGTCTTCATCCTGGACCCCTGGTTCCTGAAGCCAGACGCGAGCGCGCCCTCCCCGGGATCTGCCAGGGTGGGCGTCAACCGCATCCGCTTCCTGCTGGAGGCGCTGCAGGACCTGGACGACGGCCTTCGAAAGCGCGGCTCGCGCCTGCTGCTGCTGCATGGCAACCCCGTCGAGGTCCTGCCCACCCTCTTCCGCCAGGTGCGCCACCCGATGATTGTTTCTCACACCTCTATCTATTATCTACATCATTTTTCACTCACTTTTTCGTAGCTAGAACTACGAAGAATGACTTCCTGGTCCCTGATTAGGTTGTGCGAAATATCAGTGGCACTCACAGTTGCCGTTCTTCAGTTCAGGATGAACTGTTGCAGGGTGTTGTTGACAAGCCCTCCGCATGATGGATGAAGCTCATTGTTAAAGAGTTTCTTTATTAGGATGAGAAGAAAGTCACTTTCTGATTGAAGTTAGTGTATCCAAAGCTGACTTGTGTGGGTGACACGTGGCAGTGGAAGATCGGCAAGCTGTGCTACGAGTACGACTCGGAGCCGTACGCGCAGCAGCGCGACCTCGCCGTCAAGGTGCCCCCTGCTGTTGCTGCTGCTGCTGCACCACATCCACCCCACCATATCCACCTGAAGCTTTTTCTGTGAATACATGCAACTTGCACACAGGTCCCACTTGGACTGGCATTCCAAGAATGGTCGAAGACGGGCTGGGAAGTGAGCTTAGAGGGTGACCTTTCCTCAATGCACCTGGTTATGTCTACATTTGCTTAAGTTGGAAGCATTGGGTGACACTGTGGTTGTGTTGGACACAAATGAGCAGAAGCTGGCGGAGGAGGCGGGCATCCAGCTGGTGGCACCTGTCAGCCACACGCTCTGCGATCCCCAGCACATCATTGCCAAGGTGACCCCTTGCATCTCCCATTCCACAGTGCTGTGGTGGTCATTGGTGACAGTTGTCGCTGGAACATGCCCCCCCTAATGCTCCCTCCCTCCCACCCTCCCTCCCTCCCCTGGTTGATGCTCTTAGGACTGAAATTAACAAGATGGCAGAACATTTACTTTTTCTTTGGGGG
>WELA01004678.1:90982-101178 GCA_009602735.1 Mesotaenium endlicherianum | reverse complement strand
GGGGGGGGGTGGGGGAAGGGGGTGTGAGCAGAACAAGGGGCAGACGCCCCTGTCGTACCAGTCCTTTCTGAAGCTCATGCCCAAGGTGCCACCTCCTGTGGATGATCCTCCCGCTCAATTGCCACGCGCTCCAGATGACCTGGCAGGCGTCCACGTCAGCGCGGTGCCCGGCATCACAGAGCTCGGCTACGACGAGGGGGCACTGGTGCGTACGTGCTCTGCATGGTGCCTTCTCCATTGCACTGGAGGGTGTTGTGAGGGAGGAAGTGGCACTGCTGCTTCTTCTCTCCCTCCCCCTCTCTATTGTGTATATGGGGGTGGGCATGCCCATTGATAGTGGGTGCTTGAGGGAGAGTTTGCCTGTGGGGCATGGCGGAGTGCCTCCCTCCTTCCCTGGGAGGCGGCTGTTGCTGGTCACCTTAGGCCAAGCAATATGCCCGCAGGCGGTTTTCTTTGTGAGAGTAAGCCCATGCATGCATTCATGGGTGCGGCTAACAGCGAGAGAGCGAGTTGGGCGCAGGAGGACAGGACGCCGTTTGAGGGCGGGGAGACGCACGCGCTGGCGCGGCTGGAACGCTTCATGGCACGCGAGCAGTGGGTGTGCGCCTTTGAGAAGCCCAAGGGCGACCCCGCCGCTTTCGACGAGCCTGCCACCACCGTGCTCTCGCCCTACCTCAAGGTACCCAGCCACGAACCTCTTTTTACCTGCACAATACTGTCAGCGGAAGAGCATGGACAACTGCTGGCGGCCCACCCACCAGCAGGCTGCTCCCACTTTTCCAGGTTAGTTCGCCGCCCAACAGGTGATGTTGGGCGCCGGTTGACGCTTATTGGTGGCATTGTGCGGGCGGGTGGCGGACGCGAGTGCAGTTTGGGTGCCTGTCCAGCCGGCTGCTGTACCAGCGGCTGATGCGCGTCTATGGCGCCGCGCGGGGGGGGCACTCTAAGCCCCCCGTGTCCCTGGAAGGCCAGGTCCCCTCTCTTCCCCACCACTACTGCTGCGCCACATTCGCTTCTCTGGAGAAGTGATGGATGTAAAGATTACCTGTGTCTACGTGGAAGTTGACGTGCCATTTGTGTACCTCCTGCTCGGCGCGTGGAGGGACTTCACCGTCAAGCCAGCTGCAAGCAAGCGCGAGGGCTGACGCAGCAGTGTGTGTGTAAGCAGCTGCTGTGGCGCGAGTTCTTCTACACCTCCGGCTACGGCACGCCCGGCTTTGACCGCATGCTCGACAACCACGCCTGCAAGCAGGTAGCTGCTGCTCCACGCCTGCCACTTGCCACTGGCTCATTTTCTACTTGGAGGCAGTAAGCAACAACTCGCGGTGGTGCAAGGGGCGGGGGGTAGATAGCCTGGAAGGAGGACGAGCACCTGCTGGCGGCGTGGCGCGACGCGCGCACGGGCTTCCCCTGGATCGACGCCATCATGACGCAGGTGCTTCTGGCCCAGCATGCTGCCTTTTCTTAGTTTGTGCATCTGCTTGGGCTTTTCTCTTTCTTGTGATGCACATAGTCTTATGTGTGCAACGTGCGTCCGCTCTCTTTTTGTTTGGGGGGGTGGCGGAGCAGCTGCGGAAGTGGGGCTGGATGCACCACCTGGCGCGTCACAGCGTGGCGTGCTTTCTGACGCGTGGCGACCTCGTGCGTGACTCTCCCTCTCCTCCCCCTCACACTACGCGCCCCCCCCTCACTGGCGCCTATTTGCTTGCCCTCATCAAGTCTGCTAGGACAGCTGCTCAGTCTCCTCACGGTTGTTGAGGTGCCACTTGTCGTGTTGCCTGCGGGTGTGCGTGTGTGGAGAGGGTGCGTGGGCAGTACGTGCACTGGGAGAAGGGGCGGGACGTGTTTGACCGCCTGCTCATCGACGGCGACTGGGCCATCAACAATGGCAACTGGATGTGGCTGTCCGCCTCCTGCTTCTTTGCGCAGGCATGCAGGCACCTTGGACCCCCCTCTGTGCTCTATTCTTTCGGTGACCTCCTGCTGCTAAGAGAAGTTATGCAAGTCCGGCAACTCTGGGGGATTGCGCTGGACGTGATCAGGACACCTGACACAGGAGGGAAGTTTCTTCCATGCATGTCTCCGCCTGCGCAGGCGCACGTTGTGGTTTTTCCAGTTGAGTGTGGTGTTAAGTGTTTTGATCTGTGATCAGTAGTTCCTTTGCCGTCTCCGTTTGTGATGCTGCCAGGTGTGCTCCTGTATGCACTCACTGCCAGCAAACAGAGCAGGGACCGTTGTCTGAGTGATGGCTCTGCGTGAATGCAGTACCATCGGATATATTCTCCCATCACGTTTGGCAAGAAGTACGACCCCGCTGGAAAGTACATCCGGCACTTTCTTCCTGTTCTCAAAGGTGAGCAAATTCTTGAGCAGCGTGTCATTTGTCAAACTACATTCAAACGGGTTGATGGTGCTTCTCCTGTCGACAACGCTGGCGAGAAACTGACCAGCGGGAGTGTGCAGACATGCCGGCGCAGTATATCTACGAGCCGTGGACGGCTCCGCTGGCGGTGCAGAAGAAAGCCAAATGCATCATCGGCACCGACTACCCCAGCCCCAGTACGTAGCGCTTCCACTGCAGCTCGTGTGTGCTGTCCTGCATCCTAGCATGCTCATCCCTTCCAGAGATCTTGTGTGAGCTGGATGTTTGAGACGTGTCGTGGCAGCTATTACGTTGTGTTGAGCTTTTCTTTGCCACCTGCAGTTGTCTTGCTGAAAGGGCGAAGCTTTCCAAAGAAGATCCAAAGAAGATTTTGTAAGGCTGTTCAAGCTTGAGCTTCATGTACTTTTGGGGAGTCCCAATCTCGAAAGGCAATGGTGGAGACTGAGAAAAAGTGGCAGTGACTTCATTAGTACCTCAGTAAAAGCATATTCGGAGAAGCATGTAAAATAAGCTGGCATGCTAGACTGTCTGTCTTCTGCTAAGGCAAGTAAGCATTGACTGCAGTTGTGGAGCACGCGGAGGCCAGCAAAGCGTGCCGTGAGAGAATGGCCCGTTCATACGCGCTCAACAAGAGCCACCGCCCTTCACTTGAAGAGCTCGATGCCATTCGGGATGACCCTGAGCAGCCTGCCTCGAAGGTCACTCCAAAAGTTGCAACTCCCGACAAGGGAAAGCGAAAAGGGGGCGGGAGCAAAGTGGGGTCAAGGGCCAAGGGGCAGAAGAAAATTACCGATTTCTAGAACATAGCCTGCTTGAGAATGCCGGAGGGCATGCATCTGAGATGTTTGTGCATAAGCACTTCAAGTGCACATAGTGACTCAAGAACACATGTCGACATCTACAACAGAATAAGGGAGTAAGAGGGTTAGTAAAAGTCGTGAGATTATAGTCTGTGGGTGTGCTGTTTGTACCAGCATAGGAACAATGATTGATCCCATTTATGGTAGTATCTTGCGTGATGCAGATGTGAAGTGAGTTTTGGGAAGTCAAAATGAGCAATTAGAACTAGGACATAGGGAAGATGCAAGGTAGAACAATGCACTGCCATCTTCAATGTAAACGAGAGGACAAATCTGGGTTCTGATCATGTGCATGTATCTGTCAGCATTAAATGAGTAGTTACACATTTTTGTACTGCAAGTCTTCAATATAAACTGGCCCCTATTTCTATGATATGGTACTTTTCACTTATTGTAAATCACTTATGACCCCTTCTTCAAAGTGAAGCATAATCCTCATTCTCCTGCAGGGTAGCTAGATTAGTGATTGAAGATAATGGGACTGCTCTATGTACATCTGCTTGCTGCAGAGCATCGAGGATGTAGCATGGAATGACAGGGATGTGATCATTCCACTGGCTCCAGTTTCCCTGCTTGGACAATAAGTGGCGCTTCCCGGGCACATCTGCAGCAGCATCACTTAGCATCAGATGCTGGCACCACATGCGCCACCACCACCGTGATGTCATCCAGCTTTCCCCCTGCAGCAGCAGCACCATCCAATCAGTAGGGGCAGGCAGTCAGCAGCCTGGCAACCTGCACAATTACTAACTTCGTGAGCAAAGTTGGCACCCCCATGAGCTCTCTGGACCTACAATTATGCATAGACATGCCAAGAGCGAATATTAGCATTTCCAAGCAGCTATTGTTAGAAAATTGTTGAAGTCGCATTTGTGGGCCCAGACCTGCTCCAACAGTGAGTGCCTACGAAGCTGACATACTGATTGGCTAATTAACTTGGCTGGCCTGCGGTGCTGCTGCTGCACCCGGGCACAGCAGTCAGCCAACAGGCCAAGCCAGTCAGTCCGGGACAACAAGAAGCGCTCTCACTCACCCGTGAACTTCCTCCCCAGCAGCTTCTTCCAAATGGGCACTTCCACGCCCTGCAGCAGCAACAGCATGCCACGCAGTCGAAGCACGGTACATGGTCGTGAGAATCTGAGTAACAAGCGCCCGGGCCTCCACTGTGAATGCGAATTGGTGTCTGGTAGAGCTCAGGCATAGCTAGCTAGAGACGGACATTCAGCGGATGCACGGCCCACAGGGGCGCAGGCGCACAGCAAGCACCCACCTGGCTGCGAGCCTCAATGGCGTAGGGAGAGTCGTAGGTGGGGTCGCCCGCATGCTTGCTGGCCAGCGCCGCCAGCGCCCCCGCTGCACCCCCCCTCGTCCCGCACCTCAGCTTTATGAGTTTCAGGCAACAATACCGAGGTCACGGAAAGGAGAGTAGCACACAACGCTTGTTTTGTGAGATACAGAGCTTGCTGGAGGGTGGCGGAGGCGGAGAGGAGGAGAGGAGGACACGACTTGGCACCTGTGCGCTGTGCAGCGCTGGCATCGGCACCACCAAAGAGGGCGACGGCAGCACCAATGTCGCGGTCAAACACGTTGTCATACAGGCCGTCCGACCCCATCACAATGGTGTCGCCCTCCTTCACTTCCAGCTCAAACAGCTGCACCCCCTCGCCCACCGTTGCCCATGACCCCTTTCCCCTCAGGGTCCAATGCACTGGACCATCCCCTCCTGAGGGTTACCGCAGACACACGTGTGCCACAAGGTGACATGTTGAGAAGAGGGGGAGCTAGACGGGGAAAAGCATGCGCACCTGGGCGTCGTTGGCGGAGTCAGTGGACTGCAGCCCAAACTGGAGGGGGCAGTCAAAGAAGTGCTGCAGCGCCGGCGTTGCAAACACCACCTTCCCTGCCTTGCCCGCCTCCCCCATCCCCCGTCCGCTTCTTCTTACTCAGCACCGCCTCAGAAGACAAATGGCAGGGAGCCGCAGCAGGGGCGCTCGCGCACAAGTCGTGTCATGCATACTAGAAAAGCGAAGAGAAGGTAGGGTGTGCTCTGCAGCTGCAGGTGTCGTGGCAGTGGGGGCAAATGGACCGTTTCTGACGAGACGAACTCCGGAGTCGCCCACATTGGCAATCCTCAAGTACGTCTCCTTGCTGTCCTCCTCGCCCGCCGTCACCATGGCCGCCACTCTGGCCTCTCGCGCGCACCCCATCCCCCCCATTCCAGGCCAGTATGAGACAGTGCATTCATCACACTCTTTCTATGCCACGAGGGTTCCCTGTTCTTCCCACTTGCTCCACATNGGGGGGGGGGGGGGGGGGGGGGGGGGGGGGGGGGGGGGGGGGGGGGGGGGGGGGGGGGGGGGGGGGGGGGGGGGGGGGGGGGGGGGGGGGGCAGAGAGAGAGGGGCGCATACGCAGTGGCAGCGCCGGGAGACGCTGTGGCCCGGTGGGCATAGTGCAGCACCATCTGCGGGTTCGCCCTCGTCTGCGTCCGCCCATGGCCCATGCAGTCCTCTCAGCAGCCTGATGCGCTGCTGCTCTGCATCGCCCACATGGACCTGGGGGGGGCGGTGGTAGCTGACCTGGGGGTACTGGAGGGAGGCCTCCGCATGCTGCACAAACTCGCGCGAGTAGAGTGCCGGGTCCACGCCGTCCTCCGCCCACCTGTCCATGTGCAGCCCAGCCGAGCCCACCCCAGCGCACGTCACTCCTGCCCCGACTGCTCTCTGCACCGACTATATGCTATGTGGCCCAACTGTTGCTTCAGCTGCTGCTGCTGCTGCCTATAGGGCGAGGAAGAGAGAGAGAGAGAGAGAGAGAGAGAGAGAGAGAGAGAGAGAGAGAGAGAGAGAGAGACATTGTGTGTGTGTGTGTGATGTGTGTGTGTGGTGTGTATGTACCCGCCAACCCCGTCGGCAACAACTAGCACTCCGCCCCCCTGGTCACCAATGAAGTGCGCATCTTCCCCTCCCTTCTCCACCTGCAGGTCACCCATCATGTCACGCACTCTCCCAGGCAGTGAGTCATATCAACAAATAGAAGGACCAAAGGAAGGCCACACATTTGTAGTCCGCTCGTGGCAGCGCCTGTCTCTGCTTTTCTCTGGCTCGACCCGGCTGGTCCTTGCCGTCCACAAACCAGCCAGTGCTTGGAGCCCCTCAAAGGGTCCCACTTTGCCTCATTAATAACGTGTCTAGAGCACGCAGCCATCTAAGCAGCATAGAATGACCCAGACCGCCAGCTCCACCTCTCGAGAGCTACAACACCTCCCCTTCGTCGCTAGGTATCCAGCACTAGAAGGCAGTTTCTCAGATTCATGCCTCGTGTGGCTAACGACTGGCAGGATAGCATCCCCTTGTTTCAATAGCTGGAGTAACAGATTGGCTGCCCACTGACCTTAGCAGGATGCGGTGTGACTTTGGCAGCCGCCACGAGGACATGCTTGGGCCTGCATGCATCCACCGTCAGTGCTTTTTTAGCATTACTCTTCTGCCAGTGCCATTCACCTGTGCAGCTTCTTGAGGGCTCTCATGACCCCTCTTGCGAAAGTTTGTAAAGGAAGTGGACAAATTTCTGGAACATAATCCCTGGGGTTGTGCCAAGTTGTATGGCCAACGTGGCCTTGTCAGCACCTTCAGGTAACGATACAACACCTCCCTGGAAGCGGAACTGCTCCATCCTAATGACCAATTCGAGACATGGTTGCTGACTATAGAATGCTACTTTCAGCTGCGCACCTCCTATACCGATGAGCACATTACAATCGGGTCACGTGCGTGAATGCTCGACTTGAAGCAAGCAGAAACAGCATTGAACTGAAGGAATGGAGTGGAACCTTGAAATTTTATCTGAGCTGCTTGCACTTTTCTCCCCTTCTAGCTGAGCACCTTCTGAATCTGGAGATGCAGACTCTAGGACTGATCCGCCTGCTCTTAACTCCGTCCCACTAGAAAAAGTCCGAGATTTAAAAGTATAGCTGTTCTCCGGGCTGTACACACCATTCAGTCCTCCTTTCTGCGTTTGGGGATTGACACTCGGAACTGGAGAGAGAGAATAATTAGTCGATAAGTCGACTTTCGTATAAGATCTGCATCCGGCTTTCTGCGGAGAAAATGAAGTCATTACAGGGATAGGTTGTGTACTCTGCAGTGCATTTTTTGCTGTCTGTAATACAGCGGAACCATTAACAAGGCTAGCTGACGTCCTGGCTACAGAGCCAACCCAAGTGGCCATGAGTCAATCCAGTTTCTCCAAACTTCCTTTCAGAGATCAACCGACAAAATCGGAAGAATGAACAACTTGTATGAATGAAGCTATAGGACGACTCTTTCTGTATCATGGACGTGTTCGATGCTTTTATGAGGTCTGATGTTCGACGTTCCAAAGCACTCCAAACCACTCCAGACCTCTCCCAGACTATACTAGTACTCCAGAGCTTCCAGGGGCCAGGCCTGCCCAGGCCATCACTCCGGCTTTGGCCTGCATGCCCAGATTGGCCCACATGATCGGAGCAGAGCAGAACAGGGTGTACCGCGCATGTTGAAACTTCTGAGGGGAGGTCGTACATACCAAAAGTTCCGGTGCAGTGTACTCCAAATTTACTTGCTGGTCCAAATCGCCTGTCTGTGCCGCGCGAGCATCCACGAGCGCTATGACAATGTTTTGAAATGGCTTCGGCGTAGCAGGCGTGTTACGACTGTCACGTTCCACAACAAGGCCTTTCTACATCTTTAGTTCGCACCTGCAATGTAGGACATCCTTAAATGCGTGTGTCGTTTGGCCATTTTCTGTTGTGGACGTCAATATTACTATTACCATTCGTAAGCACTAAGAAAAAACTTGTGTGAATTAATTGATTGCTTTCCGTCAGTTGGTTACCAATGTCGTCATCTGGCTTAAGAGCTCTCTTGCCAGCATCAAAGAGGATATTGACGCGGTCCATGTCTACTTCTAAGCCATCCTCGCAAGCAGCACAACTTGGTGCCCGCGAAAAATTGGTGTGTAGTCGTTCATATTTGTCTACTAATAACGTGGTGGATGTCACAATGCCCAGTGCGTTCCCGTATCCGATTAAGTTGAAGTTAAGCTTTTTTCCTAGAGCTGTATGTGTTAGTCGCCTAGTGGGGAGAAGCACATTCGTCCTTTTGTTTCATGACATTCTCCTCTTTTATCAATCGAGACAGAAATTTTCTGCATTTCTCTGTCATCAGATGTACTACATGCATTCTTGTACGACAGGCACTTGAATTGGATAACTTACTCCAAATCAACGCACCACATGTCTTTGAGCACAGAGCTAGCAGTGGTTTCAAGCTCCTATACTTGTCGTACAAGAACCTATATTATCAACAGTGAAATAGTCAAGCCAGATCGGTATAGGCAGGCACAGATTGACATGCATACTAAAGTATGTCAAGGGAATGACCATGAAGTTGCGTTGGATGTACACAGTTATTAGAGGAGGACCCGGCGCTGAAAGCATTTTCATCTCAAAAAGCGCCCAGGGAGCACATCAAGAAAGTTGGAGATGTTTTAGTGCTGATGGTCGTGGGAGGTATGAATCCTGGTTCTACCCTACTTCAATTTCTGAAGGTGATGTATATGTGAACGTAAGTTGTGAAGTCTCTGGTCGGGCCGAGGTCCAACATTCAATTATCAGCACTCTTTAGCTGTGTAGGCCACCAGACAAAGATGCTGATGGAAGAGGGGGAAGTGCGCAGCATTCTTGGCACGTCAATTCTTCTTTTTTGTGCTCGTGCCAAACTTCTGCTTCAAGGTTAAAGGGGAGTACTTTGCGTTAACACATGATTAGAATGGACAAAGCTGGGCAAAGTTTCCAAACCAGGAACTAGCATGCCACATGAAAATGCTCACTGTTGCAGCCTTAACCCCAATGCTCTCATGCTGATTTTTGCTCGGCCATCTGCCCTTTCTGCAGGTGCATCCTGTGCATGTTGAGCATGAGCAAGCACACGTATGAACTGTGACGAGCTGCTGTGGGGCTGGGTATTGCAGGGGCCTGCTGGGAGATAGGGTACAAGCTACTGAACGCGGGGTCTTCCCAGGCTGCATAAGTGGATTATCAGTAAGGATCACATGCATGACTCTTAGCACCTGATGCTGTTATGGGACTGACCCTGAGTCACGCTGTTGAGTGGTTTGGGATTTTTGGTCGTGAGGTTAAGTCGTTAAACACAAGAGATGCACCATGTGACATGGTTTTAATTATAAGGGCTTGCTGTAAGCTAGTCTATTGCTGCCATCATATTTTGGAACCAGTTGTGCTTATGTATATGGCCCAAGCTTCTGCTGCTCAAGCCTGATGGTTGCTGAAGGATATCTTGACATTCCATCTATCTCGTGCCTTAGATGGCCTTCACATCAGCTGTTGAAAATTACATGTAGTCTGCTTCCCAAAGACGTACAGATGCATCATAACACATGTAAACATGGTGCGCAGGAATGGTGCAGGTGAGTCTACACGCCTACTTCCTCTACCGCTTCAGGCCCCCGAGGTAGCTAGCTTATTCATGAACTTCGAGACCATGTATCTGAAGCTTATGCTGGAAACTGCACCATATGTCCTACTCCTGGATGACTGAGTATCGCTGAAGTAGATGTGGACAGTTTTGAGAAGCATTTACGATGCAAAAGAAGGTAGGGCCCATTTGAAAGCGTAGTGATCGGTTTTGCTGTTCTTATGCCCTGGTAATGAATACGACCAGCTGTGTACATAATATTATCAAGTTGTAGGACATTACTGTAGATTTTACTGCCAAGCGTTGGGCGAAAGGAACCGCTGTGTGAGAAATATTTCGCTTGCATTTGTTTTCAGACATATCCAGCTTGTGACAATGCTCAGATGGCTACAGGACAAATTTCCATTTACAGAGATGGATACTGCTTCAACATGTGGGAGTAAAATGAGATATATTGAAAGTATCCCCCCCCCCCCCC
>WELA01004678.1:77602-90940 GCA_009602735.1 Mesotaenium endlicherianum | reverse complement strand
CCCCCCCCCCCCCGAGATACAGCTATAATATATTTTATAGGAAGAAACGCCTGCGACTTGTGTCCATGTCCGCCTGGCCAGCCACACAAGTGCATATTGTTAGTCAGAAATATTGATACGAAGTCCAAGGACTTTCAAAACGTTGTGGCATTATTGATCACTACTGAAGTGGCAACACGCGGTAAAATTTGCAGTAACACACGCAGGGTGTCCTGTATTGTATCCAATGAAGCATCAAGTGAGTCTTACCTTGTGGACCCACTCGTACTCTCCACCTTTGGAGTCAAAGGTGCCGTGCTGTAGAGACTGCAACTTCAGAGTGAAGCGCGGGCCGCACTCCTGCACAGCAGCACACCCCCCTCCGCCGCCCACACAAAAACCAAAATGAGGACCAAATATAAGAACACCCTCAGTTATCTTCATGATCGCCACACAGCAGGCACAAGCAGCCAGATACGCCAGGTGTTCCATGGGAAATTGCACCTGAAGCCTGCTGATGACCTCTTGAGGAACTCCCTCTTCCTCGTCGGCGTCCCCACCACCACTTGCGGCAGCCTTCTTCTTTTTCTTCTTTGGCGGGGGGGCAGCCGCTTTACTATCCCTTGTCTCAAACACATACCTGCCTCCCTTCCCCACCCAGTCTTTGACCAGTGAGTACACGCGTGCAGTGGCAGAGCGCACTTGCTCAGCCTCAATGAGCTTTGATTCAGCACAGTCTACTTTATGTAGCAGCCCCTGGCATTCTGACAGCATCCTGCCTGTCATCCTTGCTCGTGCTCATAAGATGAGTCGTTACCCTGTCCTTTTACAGAACACAAACACTACACAGGGCAATCAGGAATGAATGTAGGAGCAGTGAAGGCACCTGTGATGGCGAAAGAAGATGTAATCGCGCTGGTTGTGGAAGGTGACACATCGGCGGCCGCGAAACTGAGGATCCTGCGGGAACAGCGACGCCAGCAGGCTGCCATCCGACCCCAGAAGCACTCTACACTGAGACAGATGCGCAGCTGGCAACAGCTACATGCTGCTGTTGCGCCAGCCAGGAAGCTCCTGGCTCGCGTCCTTCCATCAGGACCCACACAGGGAGAGCTCCAATGCGACACAGACATATCAGACGACGTGCTGAATGAGAAAAAGGCAAATGCACCACGGCTCTGGATGCGGGCCAAGCAAATTACAGCAAAGATAAGAAGAGGAAGCGCAGAGAGAGAGGGGGAGGGCGAGGGGGGGAGGGGGGGAGGGGGAGTACGCGCATGCCCTGGGTGAGTGAGAGTGATCGGAGTATGCAACCTACCGGCCAACACGGTGCCCCAGGCGGGTGTTGAAGTTGTTGAGGATCAGCTCCGGCTTGTGGCTGGACGGCGTCCCGTGCTTCTGCTCTCCTCCCCCTCGCCCTCACCTCCAAACTCAGAGCGCTGTCTGTGTCTCTCTCATTCGCATGACTTCTAGGGCTAACACAACGCTGCCATAGCCTGCCTCAGGTGACACGTGCTCTATGCTGACAGGCAGACAATTTTGAGCACCAAAAGCTACTTGCCAAGCCTCAAGGGAGGGCTACCTTTATCCGTTTGCTGAGCACAAGATTGGAGATCTTGAAGTGAGCAGTGGGGCCCTCCGGCAGATTGATGACGAGCATGCCATCTGGTGGTCAAGCTCTCTGTCAAGGCCAGCCCATGTCGTGCCTTCCTACTGAATGCCCACTGAGTCAGCAAGCAAGCCATGCATGCACCCACTCCCTCCTGTAGACACAGGCACAAGACACGTAACCAGAAGTGCAACAAGTGACACTAGTGTGCACAATGGACAGTGCCCGACAGAGACGCAGGTAGACACGCAGGCAGGCAGGCACACGGGCCCGCTAATAAGGAGGATACTCGGCCGCTTGTGGTTCTCATTCACGACGATGACACCCGTGAAGTCTCGATTCGTCGCATACTGCACTATCTGCGCACACAAGCACGGACAAAAAAGTCCGGCCCAGAGGTGAAAACCTCCCCAAGAAGAAGAAGCAAGCGGGGCGCTGACAGGGGTGGGTGGCGAGCAGCACACCTGCTTGATGTGGTAGGGTCCGCGCTCATAGAAGTGGGCGGCGGGGATGATGGTCAGCAGCTCCTGCACGTACCGGTACATGAGCTGCATCCCCCCCCCCCTTTTCGAGCATGTTCAGCAAGTGCTGCTGCTGCAGCATTGCAAGGGGTATGCTTGCAGTCGACACATTCTGCAGCAACAAATGCACTTATACATGGGAAGTGCCCACAGTAGCAACTCTCCCTCCCTCCCTCCCTCCCTCCCTCCCTCTCTCTCGCTGTTCCACTTTCACTTCCCCACTCTCGCTCCCCTGCCCCTCCCCCACTTTCTCTCATTCCCCTGGCTTGGTGGAAGAGAGGGAGGGGGACGGACTTTGGAGGGGTTGTGGCAGGTGGTGATGAGCACGAGGGGCGTGCGCTGGCGGCTGAAGTGTTCGCTGAACTCGTCCTGGGCGTTATCGTTCCTCAGCTGCCACCCCCACCACCACGTCCACCACCATTGCATCAGCAGCAGAGCAACACGGCGATAGGATGGTCACGAGCACAGCCACAGCAAGCAGCTGGCACTGCAGAGCACACTGGTGCTGACTCCACCACCCAGGACAACACGCTATGCTTGCGCTCAGGGTGCTCAGCTCAGCTCAGCTCAGCTCAGCTCTGGCCAGCCCATGATCAGCCCTGAGGTGAAGTGAGAATAAAGTGTGAAAGGTGACACCTGGCATTTCTGCACCCAGAGCATTCTTTGCAGAGGGAGATGGTCTCATGCGGGTGAAACGGCCAGCACAGCCGCGCACCTCAATGTCGTCCCCGTCCACCAGAGTCTCGTCTTTCTCTCGCGTGTTCTCGATCGTCTTCGGCATCATTCTGGGGGGCGGCTGCCACCCTCCACTTAGTAACGTCGTCAGTTGCATGCAGGGGAGTGCATACACCATGGGGAGGGCGGAGGGAGGGAAGGGGAGGCAAGCCCCGAGTCGATTGGCAGGCTGACTCCGTCACCCCTCCCTCCCCTCAGCAGGGAGCAAAGAGCAGTACCATATATCCCCCCCCCCCTCCCCCCCCCCGCGCTCTCAGCCCATCATTTTTGAGGCAGCAACCTGACTGGTTCCATGCAAAGGAACCTACTGCACAGCCTTGCTTTCTGCAGCTCGATCGAATCTGCATGATGCCTGCTCCAGGACACTTCACGAGCACGACGTCTGCTGCAGCCCACGCAAACAACTCTCACCTGACCTGCCGCTGAGGTTAATAACATTAAGGAGGTAGATGGTTTACTGTAAATGCTTTGCATGGACACCAGAATGCAAACATGACTAGTTGCAAATATGTGTAGGCCACTGAGTGGAGCCTCTTTGGCCTTTCCTCTATCCCAACCCCTTCTACCCCAACCTTGATTTTGTACTATTACAGCTGTTCAGCAGATATTGTAAGCAGTCCACAGCCTCTACTGACTGTCTCAGAGCTTCCACTTTCTTAGTTGCTGGTACAGACTACTTAAATGCATCCCACCCACTCTTTTCCATGAACAGATGCATTATCTGATTAAAAGCAGCGAAAGAATACATGAGCCCCGTCTTCATTGTTTGAAAGATCCTACAGTATGCTTCGTTAAGCTCAGCTTCTGTTCTAGCCCCCCTAGGCTTATTAGCTTTCCTTTCGTTATAGCAACAAGTACACATGTGAAGGTGGAGGCGTTTCATACCTCTTCGCCGAGCGCTTCAGACCGCTCGTTTTCCTTCCTTCGCTTAGTCACGTTCCTCTTCTTTTCTTTCTTCTTCTCCTTCTTAAGCTTGGCATACAATTCTGACCTCTTCTGCTTATTCTTTACCATCGAGGGCTGCTTCCTCATACTCACAGTGGGCTCATCACCACCAGAGTCACTACCTTCTTCTCTACCACGTTTGCCCATCGTGAAACGACCTGGATTCCCCACGTCCTTTCAAGTGTACTGCGATACAGGAGGGGCCCACTGAAGAAGCAAGTATGTACTATGAGAGATATGAAAGGACTAGAAGAGAGTAGAACACTCTAGCACTGGCACCTTACACCACCTTGTAAGTCGCTGCATCAATCGGCGCACTCACACTACCACTGTTCCTAAATGCTACTATCGAACCCAAGCTAAATCGAGCGCGCTCGTCCGACTTCTAAAAGGTGCCACAAACAGCTCGTCATTGAAGAATTGAAGCTGTTTGGTAACATCCGATGTCGGTACAAGCTAGCCGCATTGGCTTTGCAATCGCTTGCCCTTTTCGTCAGATTAAATCTTTGCGCCCATGAGACCAGAATTGATTGTTTCAAACTTGGCAGTCGGTGGTCTCAACAGGTCATTTCCCTGCAACTCAAAAATGGAAATTGAATCTGAAGGTAGAGGGAGACTATATCCTTAGTCTTCTCTCTCTACTGTACGCACGAAAACATGAGATGCCAGTTCTGGGGTCAAGGTCATGTCAATGCTATGGTTTCAGGGCTTATTACGTTGTGCCGACATCCTGTACAGTCGCACAACAACCAGTGGTTGGTAGTAAGCAGCTTACAGTAAAGAACAACAAGCATAATGCGAGCACATGGTATACTCAAATTTGCCAAGCAGATGCTGCGGATGTGAGTGCGTTATATTTACCCCACTGGCAGCCCGTATGACGGGGGAATTTTTAGGCCCCAGCGCCGGACAGGCACAGACATGGGCACAGGTACCCCTGAGACAAGTTCATTCTTGTGTTCGCTCGGGGCCGGGCAGCACCCTTCAAGGCAGTCTCCTCCTGGTACTTACTTCCAGTCTGACTTGTCTTCTTGGCATTATCCTCAGAAAGTGGGTTGAAAGACGTATTTGTGGGACGCTAGAGGCTGACCTTCAATTGAATGACTTGCTCTAGTGTTCAACTTTTTGGACAGTAAGCATCTGCTAGAACGGGGGCTTGATACTCTCGCAGTCAGCAGTCAACATATTGTAATGGACGTGGCTGAGTCCCATTAGGCGTGAAGTACAGAATGGGAAAGATAGGAATGTAACGAGCCCAGGTCAAGTGCTGGAATCTCGAAGTCCATCCACAAACAAGCCAGGACTGCACTAGGTCAAGCGACATGCATTTGTGCACACTCCGTATGCCTTACTTTTGGTCTTGTAAGAAAAGAGTAAAGCTCGGTGTGAAGAGGTCGGTCATTCTCACAGGTTTGTGTGCCAGACTTCCTCTTAGCATGGCTTTTGAGGACACCCACTAGCGAAGTCTATGTTTCCCCTTTGGTCCGAGATGCAGTCCAGGCCTCCCCGCTCCAAAACGTCGTCCATTTTGAGTCGCAACAGGTGGTGGCGTGGCAAAGATGGACCAGCGAAGGGGGACAATGGCCTGGTCAGGTATGGGTNGAGACCTATATGCATCCGGTTTGTCCATAGGGATCGACCAAGCACAGAAGCGTTCTTGTCTCTCAGCATACGTGTCTTTAGCCCCTGCTGCTGCTTTGGGGGGGGGGGGGGGAGGGGGGAGCAGGCAGTGGACATGGTGCTCTACACGGCGTACGAGTACTCCACGCTTCTCCACGACCCTGTATGCCCCCCCCTCGCAGCGCCGCACCTTTGCAACTGCTATCTCCTTCGGAGGCACGGGCGTGAATCCGAGAACTTATTTGCAGCTGGGAGGGATTTTCCCTCCTGCTCCGCCCTTGCTCTTCCTTGCGCCTGGGCTGGTGCAGCGCTGGTCGCAGGAGGAGACGGACCACCTGTTCGAGTTGTGTGCCAGGTTCGACCTGCGCTTTATTGTGATAGCGGACCGGTTTGGAGTGGGCGGGGAGTGGCCCGAGCGCTCCGTGGAGGACCTCAAACAACGCTACTACTCCGGCGCGCCCTCGCCCTCCCCTACGCCTGCCTGCCTGACCAAGACTGCACTAGTGATGGCCCCCAGTCCGCGCAGAGTGGCCCAGGCAACATGGGAAACTTCCCCGTAACTCAGCTAGGGGCCAGGGGAGCAGGGGGTGCATCGGAGGCTGAAAGGAGCGCCGCCCGAGCGGCTGCCCCGGGTGCTTCTTTTGATCCCGACCACGTGCCAGGTAAGGCCCCGCTGCCCTCCTCCAGGAACAGAAGCACAACTCCCTGGCATCCCCGCGTGGACAGGCCAGCCCCTTTGGGCTCCGGTTCCCTGAGTCGGGCTGATGGTGGCTATGCTGGGGCGCGCGTGCAAGTGAGGAGCGTCAGCCAGGAGGCCGCAAGGTACACCCTCACACAACCACCACCACGTGCACGCACGTCTCTGTCGGCATGGGCTTGCTGATGTGCTGGGAGCTCTTTCTTTTTCTGTTTGCCGGAAAAGCTGAAAGGACGTCTGCTTGCGGAGTTTCGAGCGACCACATTTGCTTCCCCTGAGTGGTGGGGTGTGGGAGGGTGCAGGGGAGCGGGCGAGGCGAACCCGGATGTCAGCACAAGCGTGCTCGCAAGCTCAAGGTTCCCGAAAACTGACTGTTAGTCTTTGTAGCAGCTAGTCCGGCCCCCCTGTGCTCGCTCCCAGCCTCTTTGCCGCAGTTCCCTTGGGAAGCTGTGCTGCCCTGTTAGGGAAGGCGTTTATGCCTCCCATCGCTGGAGAGTGGTTGATGCATGTCTCGCACTCGTCTTACAAGCTGCTGTTCCCTGAAGTTTGTCCACGCATTGCAAGGAAGAGAACTCTTTCGAGCCCACACGTACATGTAGGTCGGTCCAAGGCAAACGCGTTGCGATAATTAAGATGGCCAAGGAACGGCCCATGTTACAGACTGGCATCGATCATGTTGTTTGAGCCCGAGGCATTAATTGAAGATGTTTATGTAAAAATCAAAGGGATCTGCATATTACTTCTCTTGCACGTACTAAGTCTTCACATCTCAAGCGTCACAAATATGGCCGGGGATAACTTTCATAACGTAATACTGAGATCACTTACTTTTTCTGATCAAATCAACGGTCCTTGTAATTTATGACATTACAATCCATATTGTGCAGTTCTTTTCCATGTGTTTTGAAAACAAGTGCCTCAATTGTACGTTGAAAACAATACTGTATGATTGTCTTTCAGGAGATAGAGCATGTAACTTTCTAAATCAACCCATCAGACGACAATTTTTGAGGAGAAAGAGTCTTGGGGCCTACTTGGCTGCCTCAACTGAAAACGCCAGGCATTGTTGTGTCACTGTATAGCAAACTAAACAGCTAGCGGCTAGTGCAAAGATATGCACTACAGACCAACTCAAGAGCTGCACACTTTTGGAACTAGCAATCCATAGATAATAGACGAGCACAATCCGCAAATTAGGGCAACTAAAACGGTTCCAGAGCTGACCATCAACACCCTTGCGGGTGTAACACCCCTGGGAGTCGAACCCAAACGCACCACCCGATCGAGTGGCGGCGCGGCCATTGCGCAATGAGGTGTTGGGTACGTTGCTGGGGCCCGACCCGACAACCTCCCCTCCGCACAGATTGAAATGATGCGACAGCCGGGTAGAGAGCATCGTCTGTGCAGAGATTAGCGGGGTTAGCCTGCAGCGCAATTGCAGTGGGTGGAAGTGCAATTCCCTGGGGGCGAGTCCAGGTGTGTGTGACACGCTTCTGCAGGACAAGATACCAAACCCAGTGCCGCGCGCGTTGCAAGGGCCTTCAGAAAAAGATACACGGCCACAGGGCAGCCCAGAGGCCCACTGGGTAATTTGCCTATAAGACTAACAATTCAGCTTTCGTCACGCGCGACAATTCCCCCCACTTTTTTGAGTGCATCCAAACGGTAGCCAAGAAGGGGTTTGCACCACCCTCCCCCCCCCAGATTTAATTGCATGTGAGCCGGTAACCAAAAGGGCGGGGGGGGGTTGGGTCAAAGCCCCCCCCCCGACTCGAGTTCTCCCTGGTTGGTAACCCAAATAGGGGGGATTTCTGTCAAGTCCCCCCCAAAACTTGAGTGCCCCCCGGTCGGTATTCCAAAGGGGCGGGGGTGTGTCAAGTCCCCCCCAAACTCAAGTGTACCCCAGCCGGTATTCCAAAGAAAGGGGGGGGTGTATCAAGTCCCCCCCCCCACAACTCGAGTGTTCCCCAGGCGGTATCCATAAGGGAGGGTCTGCCAGGTCCCCCCTCAAACTCGAGTGTACCCTAGTCCTTATAAGGCCGGGGGTTGGGGGTGTGTTAAGTCCCTCCCCCAAGAGCTCGAGTGTTCCCCAGTCGGTAACCAGAAAAGGGGAGCCGGCCAAGTCCCTCCTCTCAAGCTAGTGGTAACAAGGAGGGGGGGGGAGTTGGTGCACCAACTCCCCCCCCAACCTCATGTTTAGCCGAGTCAGTATCAAAGCAGGGGAGGGGGTGCCCCAAGCCCCCCCCCCAAAGCCGGTAGTCAACATGGGGGGGTGCACCACCTCCCGCCCCAAATACGAGTGTATTCTCAACGGTATCAAGAGGGAGGGGGGTTGCACCACTCCCCCCCCAAAAAAAAACTCAGGCTTGTCCCAGTCGGTATCCAAAGAGGGGGGCTGGACTCCAACCCCCCCCCCAAAGTCGGTAACACAAGGAGAGGGTGCACCAACTCCTCCCCCCAAATGCAGGTTAATCGAAAAGAGGGGGGTGCACCAAGTCCCCCCCCGAAGTCGGTATCAGATTAGGGGGCATGCACCAAGCGCCCCCACATAGCAAGTGTATCCCATTCGGTAACAAATGAACCTCATAGAGTATCGAAAAGGAGGGGGTGCACCAAGTCCCCCCCCAAGTAGGTATCATGACACGGGGGCCTGCACCAAGGGCCCCCCCTGCCCAGAAATAAAGAACCCAAAGGGGGGGTGCACCAACTCCCCCCCTTCCCCAAAATCAACTCAGGGAGTCGCCAAAAGGGGCACCCCCAGCAGGGGGCCTGCTGCCATCGCGTGGAAGCTTCTGCCCCGCACCCCCGCAGCTGCCGCCCACACCCAAGCACGCACAGTGCGCAGACATATGAGCAACGGGAACACGATGCACCAAGAGAACGCCCTCTCCCCCCCCTCCCTCCCTCCCTCCCTACCTCCCTCTGGCCCTGGCTCCCCCGCTCTGCCAGACTACAACAGCCCCTCCTCCAGCACCAGCAGCAGCATGAGCAGCAGCATGAGCGGCAGCAGCACTAGCAGCTATGTGCAACATGCAGCGTCAGCGGGGGGCTGCTTCAGCCGGACTCCTGCCACTCACGCAGGAGTGGGCTCGTCGCACTCACCCGGAGTGAGGAAGCTGGGTGCCCGCCTGCGCTCCCGGCTCTTGCTCTCTGATCCCTTCGACTCCACGCGGCTGCCTTCTCCCTTGTCGGTTGGTAGTTGCGCTGGGGCCATCTGAAGACTAAGGAGTGGTGGCTGCTACACAACCTGCCTATATCTACACCTAGAATATGCGCTGCCTGCCTGCCTGCCTGCCTGCCTACTCCCTGCCTGCCAATCACTACGCTACCTTAGCGGCGCAACTAGCCTCACTTCCTTATCTACTTAAAGTGCTGTATGCAGTCCTCGTCCCCGTCAGATTATTCCACAGGTGGAGGTGCAACAAGCACAAAGAAAGGATTTATTAAAAAAGTGAGGGTTTGTGGTGCGGAGGAACATGGAAGACCTCCGCACACGGTCCATGAGACACATGCAACAGAGCCAGGACACGTGAAGTGCCAGCTGGCAGCACAAAACACGAGGCATGCATGCAAGAGGACGATGGGAAGCGCGGGTGAAGCAGCAAGGGGCCTGGCCGACCGACCGACGCGGGGAGTGACCGACCGACGGACCGACCGTGAACCGACGGACCGACGCACCAACCAACCAACTGACCGAGTGGCCACACGACTGACTAACAGACCGACTGGCCGACCGATCAAAACAACCGACCGACCGACCGACTGACGACCGACGCAAGGACCGACCGACCGACCGACCGACAGACCGACTAACTGACTGGCCGACTGACTGAACGACTGACCGACTGACCAGCTGGCCAAACGACCGTCTCATTGACAGACCGGCTAGCGGACCGACTGGCCGACTAGCGGACCGACAAACTGATCGACCAACCGACAGACCGGCGACCGACTGACCGACTGACAGACCACTAAACTAAGTGACTGACAGAAAGGCTGACCGGTTGACTGGCTGGCAGACGCTTTTGCAGGGGGGTGCAGCAGAGTGTGCGGAGCTCTCTCTGCCGCCCCCACCCTGCGCTCGCGCTGCCTGGCTGCACAGTCCGTGGGTCGGGCCGCCCCCCGTGCCGGAGTCCCAGGTCTGAAGCCTAGCCCCTCCCTCCCCCTCTCCCTTCCCCTCCGCCTCTCCCTCTCCCTCTCCCTCCCCCTCTCCCTCTCTCTCTCTCTGCCTCTCCCTCTCCCTCTCTCGCTGTCTGTCTGGGAGCACCCATCCCCTCTGTGGGCTGGCTTCTTTCATCGGTGTGGCTCTCCACTTCTTGCATCAAAGCTTGCCAACTGGCAGCAACGACCAGGTGGCGTCCTGTGGTGCTCATGCGCCTCACGCTCTAAGTCTGCCTGGATCTAGGTTGCCAGGTGGCGCTGCTGACCTGGGGGCCTTGCCCCGTTGTGGACTTCCACCTGTGGCTCCCGGACTGGTTGCATCTCGTCCTCCAGCTCGGCACCCCAAGCTCGTGCAGCAGGCAGCTCCTTCGGCACGTTTGCACAAGCCACCTAGCAGCTTCTTTGGGAGATGGACCACGCTGCCCCTCTGCCTTGCTTCTTCTGGCAGGCGGGCGCCGGTTCTTGGCCAACAGGCAGGCTTGCTGGCTGCAAGCAGGCAGGCGTGCGCGGGCGCTGTCAATGTGCGCCGTGTGGTCAGAGAAAGGCCAGCCGGGGCAGTCTCAACTGCGCTTTCTGAGCCTTTCTGCAGCACCTTCTTTTTGCCTCTTCATGTTGCAGCCATGCGCGGTCGGACGGCTCTTCCCCACCTGCATCAGTCAAGCAGCAGATGCTACATCAGATGCAGAGCCAGCTGCTGCCTGCCACACGGCAGGATGTCACTCGAGAAAGAGAAAGTGACTCACGAGCTCAACGGTTGATTGCCCCAAGACAGCTACAAATGACAACTCATTTTTTCGAGCCTTAGAAGGAGGGAAAAAAAGGATGGGAACGGAAGGAGCGAGGGAAAAGGGAGCGGGGAAGGGGTACCTGCATCATGCTGCCCGACCCACTGCAAACCACCACTTGGAGAAAAGTGTGGAATTCCTTGTGCCTGCCGCTGTTGGCAGAGGGCGCTTCCTCGTGGGCGTACAGGGACTGCAGCCTGTGCACACGAATCTGCACACGCACGCGCACGCACAAGCACACACACAGAGTGGTGACGCGTATGTCGGTAGTGCTTCGCCCCCTGCCTGCTAACATACCACCACCCATGATTACCACTAGAGCACAGCATTCACATGAGATAGAGCGGCCAGCACGACCTACGTGCACGTGCGTGTGTGACAAGCAGTGCCTCCCAGCACACACGCAGAGGCGAACGAGAAGCCGCCTGCTCTGGCCCCTGCATGGCGTGGCGTTGGGCCTCCCAAGCGCCACAGGCCCACATGAAAGATGGAGACTGAGGGCGTGCGCGCATGTATGCTCAGGGCCGAGGATGCGAGAGAGGGTGACGGCCACAGCACTCACGGGAGAAGAGCCGAGCGCGCGGGGCCTGCATGCTCCTGGTGGCATCGTCTTCCTCCCACTGTCCACGCTTGCGGCTGGGTGGCACTGCCAAGAAGAGGACTCCTCATCAGCAATCGTGGCAGCAGCAGCAGCAGCAGCAGCAGCAGCGGGGGCCATGGCGGCGACGCTGTTGCTGTTGCTGCTGCTGTCTCCTCCCGTCTTCACCCAGTCTCTCCGTCCCCTCTCTTGTGTGAACTGGTCGCCGCGCCGCCGTCGTCTTTATAGTTAGAAATTGATTACATGTGGAGCCGTGCTAGTGCCTGCCTACCTCCCAACCTACCTACCTACCTACCTACCTACCTACGCCTACATCCTACTCCTAAGTGCGCGCACTGCCTGCCTGCGTGCCTGCCCACCTACACTACGCTGTCTCATCCTACTGACTAGCCTGCCTGTCTATGTACCTGCGTGCGAGCTCCTCACGGGTGCTGCATGCCAATGTTGTTGCTGACCCACGGCCAGCACCACCAGACGCACAGCTCACACTGGCCCAGCGGGGGGGGGGCGTGATGCAACTCCCCATGTGCTCTCCGGCTCGTGCTGCGTGCATGCTCGGAGAGCGTGCCAGCAGTGGCCAGTCGGTCGAATGCGCCTCTTACTCACCGGCTCTGCCGGGAGTGCTGCTGACGTGAGCGCCTTGCTACAGGTCTGCCTGCAAGAGACTGCCAGAGGGGTCGAAGGGCGCGTGGGTGCAACTCTCCAGCTCTTGGTTGGTCTGAGCATGCCAGCAACAGCCCAAGTGGCGCCGTGTGGTGCTCCGCAGTGGAGGGTGCCTCTTACTCTCGGGATCTGCCAGGAGCTAGCCCTGCTGGCACGGGAGCTATGACCGCGCTGACTTCTTGCGCACGATGTTGGCAGCATCCTTCATCAATATCCAGCTGCTGCTGCGCGCTCCCCCCGAGGCCCGCCTCCAGGACACGACACCTGTCCTGGACCCTGACGAGCGCCGACAACGTGGCTGGAAGGTGGAGATGAGGTCCAGAAGAAGGAGCCCAGTGAACAATGGCTGGCGGGCAGAATGCCTGGCTGCACGCGGGCAAGCACGCACATCTGCTGCCGTCAACGTGCTCCGTGGGGAGAGACAGGGGCCGGCAGCTGCTGGTGCACCTTCTGGCGAGGGCGACCGGGCTGTTCCAGTGCCTGCGCTCCTGGGTGCTGAAGGCGGCCTGAGGGCCAGCAGAGCTGCAGGACCCTCTCGGGCACAAGCACGGGGCCTCCCTTCCTGCCTCTACAGGGGTCTGGGTGTTGACTGACCCCTCAGTCATGAGTCAGTTGACCACTTGAAGTTGACTAAGTTGACTCTGCTGACGCTATAATATGTCATTCATTCAGTTGACCTAGAATTGCTTACCATGTGTTCACACTAGTACTAGCTTATCTAGTTCCAACTAGACTAGTGTTTTTCGTTCACACTTGCAGGACCTAGTCAGTTGTCAAATCTGTCACCTGCTGACATATGTGTTGACTAGAAGTTGCCAAGTGCGTTGCATCCTAGCTAAGCATTCTAGCAGCAACTAGTCACACACACTAGCTAGCCAGAGCAGTCCAGCAGACATAAAAGATTACACAGCATGCTTATAATTCACTCTGCAAAATCAATATCATTTATGAAGAAAAGCTTCACCTTGTAATTCAAAGTCTGAAAGTCAAACTTTATCACTTTAAAAGATCCTCATGTAAAGTTT
>WELA01004678.1:57907-76051 GCA_009602735.1 Mesotaenium endlicherianum | reverse complement strand
ATTGGTTGCTCATTTTGCTCCTAACAATGTTCCTCAGATGCGTTTATACAGATCTCAGATGAATGCCATGCGAAAGCAAACTAATGAAAAGATGGAGGCCTATGTGCTCCGTTTCAAGGCAGTTATTACCAATCTCAAGGCTATTGCTCAAAATGTGACTGATGCTGAAATACTCTCAGCATTTATGGGTGGCTTACCTGATCAGCAGCTACTGAATCTTCAGCTCAGTGTTCTCAAACCAGAAGAGCAGACCTTTGACGACTTCTCCAAGTTCCTTATTACTGAAGACAATCAAAGAGCAGTCACAGATACCATTCAAGAACTGGCATTATATGCCAAACCTTCTGCTCCCTTCTCTAAGTCAGTATTGTCCTCCTCAGGCAATCAGAAGTATAAAGCAGACTCCTCTTCTCTGTCTTCTGAGAAAGCCAAGCTTTTCTGCAAATACTGCAAGCAAAAGGGTCACACAAAGGAGACCTGCCCTAAACTTGCTGCCAAAGCTAAAGCTCAATCAGCTCAGCTCTCCTCCACAGATTCTGACTCAGTAGCAGCACATACCTCTTTACTTCAGGAGCATAGCCTCTTTGTCTCCCTCCTCCTGACTAATAGTCAGCCTCTCCCTGCCTGGATATTGGACTCTGGCGCCTCTGCTCACATGTGCCATGTCAAAGAGTGGTTTTCAACTCTGACAGAACTTACTCCGCCTCAACCCATCACATTGGGCAATGGTTCAGTAGTTCAGGCCACTCATTATGGCACCATTCCAGTCCTTTTCTCTGATAGGCACAAGAAAGAACACCCTGTTCTTCTTCATGAAGTTCTATTTGTCCCTTCATTGACTCACAACCTCTTTAGTGTCATACAGGCTACTGCAAAAGGAGCTCAACTTGCTTTCTCCGGCACTACCTGCACTCTCTTTAATGCCAACCATCAACCAGTTGGGTTTGCCAAGAAGGTTTCTAGACTTTATGAGCTCCAGTGTGAAGCTCAAAGAGCCCTTCAGAAGTCTACCCCTTATGCTCCTCAGCAAGCAGTTCTTACAGCCAATATGACAGCTACTGCCAATCTGTGGCATCGTAGATTTGGACATCTCAGCTTCACATCCCTGTACAAGCTTCAGCAGGAACAGCTGGTTGCAGGCTTACCTCCCAATCTATTCTCTTCTCATTCTCCTTCAACTCTATGCTCCCCTTGCCTTCAAGGCCACCACAGTAGGAAGTCCTTTCCTGCTCATCAGCACAATAGAGCTGCTCGTCCATTAGATCTTGTTCACACTGATATTTCTGGACCTATGCAGACTCAGGCTCATGGAGGCAGCAGATACTTCATCTCTTTCCTAGATGATCACTCACGCTTTCCTATGGTGGTCATGCTCAGACACAAGTCTGATGCTCTTCAAGCTGCTCAAGAATATGCTGCCCTGGTGGAGAACATGCACAGCTCTACCATCAAAGCGTTTCGATCAGATAATGGAGGAGAATATATTTCTAAGAAATTTCAGCAGTGGTGCTCTGAGAAAGGCATTCTTCAACAGTTCACAGTTCCTTACACTCCTCAACAAAATGGAGCTGCTGAACGATTCAACAGAACAGTCCAAGAGCAGGCCAAGTCTATGCTAGCAGATGCTAGCCTATCTCTAAGTTTCTGGGCGGAGGCAGTGAATACTGCAACTTATCTGATTCAGCGATCTCCCTCTTCTGTCCTTCAAGGCCAAACTCCATTTGAGGCCTGGTTTGGATCTAAGCCTTCTGTGGATCATTTTCGCATATTTGGCTGCCCTGCCTTTGTGCAAATTCCCAAACATCAAAGACAGAAATTCTCTGCTGCGAGTGAACCCTGCATTTTCGTTGGCTACTGTACTGCTTTCAAAGCATACAAATTGTACAATCCCAAGACGAAAAAGAGTCTAATTTCTCGCGATGTTCAATTTCAGGAATTGCCTTCTTCAGATACAGGGCCTTCCTCAGGCTCTTCAGTTCCTGAGCTTACCTTTGATCCAGCAGAGCCTCTTCCTTCCTTGCCAGCGCCTCCTGCTGCTGCTCCTCCTCTTCCTCCAGCAGCTTCGGCTCCTGTGACTCCAGTCCAGCCTGTTCCATCAGCAGTCAACAGAGATAGTTCTGCTTCCGAAATACCTGAATCTTCTCAGAGACCTTCTTCCTCAGGAGTCTTCCGCCCATTGGCACCTTCTCTTGAGTCCATTCCTGAGAATCAATCAGTCAGTGAACCTTCTTCTAGAGTCTCCACTAGAGCTGCAGCCAAACCTCCCCATTTTTACAAACAGCTCAATTCCAAAGGAATGACTCATGCCATCTTTATGGCTCTCTCTGCCACTTCTGTCTCTTCAGATCCGACCTCGTACAAAGATGCCATGAGCAGACCAGATGCCTCTAAGTGGCTGCAAGCCATGCACTCTGAGCTTGAATCCATAGCAGTCAATCATACCTATGACCTTGTTCCTAGGCCCTCAGGTGTCAACTGCATTCCTACCATGTGGATCTTTGTTACTAAAAGGACTCTTGATGGAGACATTGCCAAGTACAAAGCCAGACTGGTGGCCCTTGGTAACAGGCAGAAAGAAGGCATTGACTATGATGAGACCTTCAGCCCTGTGGTAAAATATGACTCTCTCAGGCTCTTCTTGGCCATCTCGTCAAGCCTGAGCCTCACAGTTCACCAGATGGATGTACAGACAGCATTTCTCAATGGGACTATCCATGAGGAGGTTTACCTTCTTCAGCCTCCTGGCTTTCCAGACCCTTATGCCCCAGACCATGTCTGCCGTCTCAACAAAGCTCTTTATGGTCTCAAGCAGGCTCCGAGGGCTTGGCACATCAAGATCAATCAGACCCTCCTTGATCTTGGTCTTCAGAAAAGCAAGGCAGATCCCTGTCTCTACACTCTTCCTTCTGCCAGCTATCATTTATTTGTAGCACTCTATGTAGATGACCTTGTCATTGCCTCTGATGACTTCTCTGCCCTCTCTCAGTTTAAAGATCATCTTGCTGCTACATTTAAGATGACTGATCTGGGCCCCATTAAGCAGTGTCTAGGCATACATATTCAGCAAGACCTGACAGCAGGCACCATCTCTCTCTCTCAGTCTCATTACATTCAAGAGATGATTCAGAAATTTGGTTTCAGTAATATGAAGCCACTTACCACTCCCATGGAGCCTACCTGTCGGCTTACCTCCAAGGATGCCCCTACCACCATGCAGGAGAAGAAGTTCATCTCTCAAATTCCATACAGCCAGGCTGTTGGCAGCCTCATGTTTGCTGCTACCTGCACAAGGCCAGACATAGCCCAAGCTGTTAGCAAAGTTGCCGCCTACATGCATTCACCCAGCAGAAAGGCATGGCAAGCTGTAGTTCACATTTTCCGCTATCTCATTGGCAATGACTACAATCTTGTCTACAGCAATCATACTTCCGATATGGCTGTCTATGCCTACACTGACTCAGATCATGCAGCAGACCATGAACTCAGGCGTTCAACAGGCGGCTTTGTCTTCATTTTGGCTGGAGGTGCTGTCTCTTGGAAATCCAAGAAACTTACCAAGGTCGTCGACTCTTCTACAGCTGCTGAGTATCTTGCTCTTCACAAGGCTACTACTCATGCACTCTACATCAGGCAGCTTCTATCCGACTTTGGTTTTCCTCCAGACGAGCCTACAGCTATTCTTACAGACTCTAATGGAGCGGTGGCCATCTGCAAGAGAGACCAGATTGAACAAGACAGCAAGACAGTGGAGACTGCAGAACATATTATCAGGCAAGAATATTCGCTTCTTCAAATCTGTCCTTTGAAAATTTCCACAAAAGAAAATGTGGCTGATGCACTCACTAAGCCCCTTCCCGGGCCTAAGCATCATTATTGCTGTCAGCACATGCAGTTAGTTCTCTCAGGGACTTCTCTTCTTCCCCAGAGTTTCCCCACTATTTTGGCCTCTCCACAGTCTACATCTCAAGTTACCAAGAAGCGTCCTAGAGAAGACCTTGACACAGATGTGCTACTGGCCCCCCCCCCTAAGGCCCTGGTTTCTATTGGCCCGTGTCTTCCTCCTAGCCCTGTGCCCGTCTCTCAGCCAGCCTCGTTTGCCCTTAGTTCTTCCTCAGAATTCCCTTCTCTTCCATCACTCTCTCAGGTGCAGAGGCAAGCATCTGTTCCCCCCCATTATCCTCTCAACTCTGTAGCAGCATCCAGGCAGAAATGGATTCTTGCAGTTACGACTCAAGTGGCTCCTCCTCCCCTGCCTCCCTTGGAACCTGCTCAGATCATTCAGCAATTTTACACAGAGGCTAGGCAGGCATCTCTCCTAGAGCAGGCAAAGTTGGCAGAGGAGACCCTCGCCTTTGAGCACAATATGTAATTTTCTCCAGATATTTCAACAGTGATGACATTTACCTCATTCCTCATTGTCATCTGCAGAGAATATTTCTGATTCAATTGATCCACTAGTCCAGCTCTCATTCCCTGACTCACTGGAATCCCCAAAGTAGATCTTGTTTGCTCTCATATCTATGTCTCCAAAGGCTTTCAGCACATCCCCGTCTCTTGCTCTCTGCACATTCTCTTCTGGCCAGTCTCTCATTAATTCTGCCTGCAAGAGACATAGCTGCCTCAATTTCTCCCTGTTATATGGCCCCATTACTGCCTCTACTACTCCCTCAGCAGGCATCCCATCTAGGGCATATTTTATCCCATCCTTTAGCCTCTCGAGCTTCTCTAACAGCTCTAGTTTTCTTCCCATATTCCTCCTATACTGCCCCAGTAACTCCTCAATTTCCTCTACAGACCACTCCATGGCTGTTCTCTATGAGGCACTGCTAAGCACTTTCCATCAGCTACTAGCATTTTTAGGAGCGCTTTGCCCTAATTGCTATTCCATTCCTAGCTGTACAGTGCCTGCATTCTCTCTCAAAAGTCGCTCTGGGCTTTCTCAGTTAGCACTTTCGCTCTCACATTCGCGACATGCACAACTTTTTTTCCAAGCTTGTGCTTCCACGGTGGCAGTAGCTTTTCCCATCTGATTGGTCTAGCTTAGCCCCTCCTCTCGTTTCCTAGGTGGCCCATAGGTGTCCATGTGACAACCACAGGCTGCCCACTCGCTCTGAGTCCAGCAAAGCAGATTCTTTCTTGCTTGTACCATTTTCGGTCCACATCGCTTCACGACCCTTTCTGGTCCATTTTTGGGCCATATTTGGCACAAGACCTTCCTTTGGGCCCTCCTCTCCGTCTGTCTCCGCCGCGCGTCTCCGACTTTCCTGGTCAACCTTTGTCTTTTGGCCTGATGACTCTTTCAAGACCCCTCAGTCCAGGGGGGCATGTTGACTGACCCCTCAGTCATGAGTCAGTTGACCACTTGAAGTTGACTAAGTTGACTCTGCTGACGCTATAATATGTCATTCATTCAGTTGACCTAGAATTGCTTACCAAGTGTTCACACTAGTACTAGCTTATCTAGTTCCAACTAGACTAGTGTTTTTCGTTCACACTTGCAGGACCTAGTCAGTTGTCAAATCTGTCACCTGCTGACATATGTGTTGACTAGAAGTTGCCAAGTGCGTTGCATCCTAGCTAAGCATTCTAGCAGCAACTAGTCACACACACTAGCTAGCCAGAGCAGTCCAGCAGACATAAAAGATTACACAGCATGCTTATAATTCACTCTGCAAAATCAATATCATTTATGAAGAAAAGCTTCACCTTGTAATTCAAAGTCTGAAAGTCAAACTTTATCACTTTAAAAGATCCTCATGTAAAGTTTATCTAAACTTTACTTTCTACTAAAATCTGCCAGACTCTAGCCATGGCAGAGATTAATCAACACTGGGTAGCTCAGCAGTCAGTGTGGCTTTCTGCACATGTGCGATGCGGCCACGAAGCTGCTTCTGCTGAAGCAGCCCCCCTGTGGCTCAATGCGGCAGCGACACCTGGGCAGCTGGCTGGGGTGGTCAACGTGCGACTCTTCGGCTCTCTGGCGCTTGGTCTGAGCTTGCCAGCAACGGAATTTGTGCTGCAGCTCGCGCTGCCGGTGTGCTGATGGGCCCGGAATGCATGCGGCGCGTCTGCGGCCCGTCGACTGTGCTGGAGCCACCTGGCGGCTTCTGGGAGACTGCCGCCTGGCGCCATCTGTAGCGGAGCCATTGCATGAGGCCCGCGTCCTCTCCTCCAACTTCTTCACACCTTGCCAACACCTTCACACGCTCCCCAATTCTTCTTCGACAACCAACTGTGTGGAGTGCAAGTCGAGTGGAGCAGCCTGCAACACGCCCGCCCACCCACCCACCAGCCAATCACCTGTTGAGTGCTTCAGGAATGTGGAGACCTTTTCGAGCGTCGAGATGATAGTGTCAAAGCTGTGGAGAGAACGCAGCTAGGGAAGGGAAGGAAGGAGCGGCTCACCCGCGCGAGGGAGCGCTGCTTCAGACACTTTAGGGTGCCAGGTGTCAGGACGCAGCAGCACCTGGTGGGGGATGCAGCTCTCCCCTGCACCCGGCGTTTCTCTGCCCCTCTTCAGCTCCTTCATTCTGGCTCTTCTTTTTCCCTTTTTTTGTTTTTTTTTTTTTTTTGGGGGGGCAATTCTTTGCTTTTTTGTATTTTTCCAAAGTCAGTCAGTCAAACAGCCTCCACCTACAAGCCACCCTCCCTCGAAGGCGTAAATGAAACAAATGTCTTGTATTTTTCCTCAACACTAGACTTTCTGCGACCTGGCACCTGCAGCTGACAAGAGTCTCCCAATGGCCTCGTGCGTAAGCTCCGCTCTCTGCACGTGCCCTCACGCACACTCCCACACGCATGCTGAGCTGCATCGCTGGCAGGCAGGCGGCCAGACAGCTTTCCGCTGAGTCAGCAGCCCGTGCTGGAGAAATTGGAAGCTCACCTTTCCCAGCTGGGTGGCAGGCGACGTTCCACGCGGCTAGCTGCCCCTCTGCTAGGAGAGCATTCGTGCTTGCTCCCTCCACACCACCAGCCCCAGCTCCTCAACCACCAGCATGCAGCACAACAACACACAGGAAAGGTGTTAGTTAGCAAGTAGCGCATGCAAGCAGAGGACAGACTGTCTTTCAGTGTCGTGCGTTTCACTTCACCCGAGAAGTGCCATCCCAAAGCACGCAGGCCTTGAAGAGCATCAAAGGACAACAACTTTGCACACACCTTTACTACACACGGGAAAGGTGTGAATAAGCAAGAAGCGCATGCAAGCAGAGGACAGACTGTCTTATCATTGTCATGCATTCCACTTCTTCAGAGAAGAACATCAAAGCACAAACAATTATGCACACGCCTCTACGACTTTTGCGGGATGCGTGGTCAGGCAGCCGCACGCATGCGTCCAGTTGCCTTGTGATGATGTGGGCTGCGCTACCGGCAATGTATCGAGAGCTAGCGGATGCTGAGGTGCTGGCCAGCCCTACTCTGCCCTGCCCGACACTACCCTACGCATTCCTACTTACTCGCGCGGCAGCTACGCCCGAGCGTTGGCAGCTCACTCACCTACGACGATGCGTAATCAACAACCCCGCCGTGATTGAGGAATGCGTTCCACAAGTCTACAGATGTGCATACTAATGGCAGCGCATGCGCGCACCCTAGCTATAGCAACCCCACAACCCAAGGCAACTGGACGTGTGCACGCGCGTTTGCACACATGCAACAAGGCAAGACTTGCTTATGACTTACACAGCCATATGCACAGAGAGGCTACAATCAGCACATGCAGCAGCATATGCAACTTCATGTTATGACAACACGAACCAATCAGCCGCAAGAATCAAGAGGGATCACACCTCAACTTCCCGACGACACCAGCAACTCATGAAGCCCGTCAAATCCCTCCTGCACCCCCCGGACATTCCTTCAGCTCCGCTGCCCCGCCCGCGTGCACCACACGCAACCGCTGTAGCTGCGCTGCCGCTGATTCCTCAACCTGGGCCAGCTTCTGAGTGCCAGCATTTGGGATTGTGAGTTTGCCTCCCCCTCCCTCCTCAACGCCCACCCCGCAGAAAAAAAGATACTCACAGTTCATCAATGCGGGTCTGCCTGAGCTAGACGGCAGACAGTACAGGCAGGCAGAGAGAGATAAACTGCACTCAGCAAGACAAAGGGGCATGCATGCAGACACAAGACAAGAGGCAGCTAGCAGGCAATTTTGTGGAGGAAACAGGGCAGAGACAAGAGGGGGCCATGCGTGCGCGCAATCAGCGCTCGTGCGTGTGTGCATGCTGGCCAGGCACCCACGCATGCACAAGAGCTCTGCACCCAGCAAGTTGGTTGAGATAGGATCATTGTTTCTAATGCGTTTATTATCATGCGTTTTTTCACGTGGTTATATGAGTATCATCAACATTTACCAAGTGATAAGCAAATGAAAGGTCACATTATCAATTACATGAGATTGAATTGTCAATATAACACGACAAGTGATCCCGCAAGTGATTCTACAGTGTACTTAAGTAATTTTGCAAATTAATGATTAGTTAACTGCACCTTTATGTTCATTGAAAGAACTGAAGTCATAAAAATATTACATATAACTCATCACTAATCCATATATTGTGTTAGAATCTTTTATAATGAAAAGAGAAGACATGTGAAATGTATCACGATATACTTCAGAAGTAACATGATATGTAGTATTAGACGTATTATGTTAACTAATACATTAAAATGTTTAAATAATTTGTACTTAAGTACTATCATAGAGCGAGTGGTATAGATAGTAATTAGGAGATGTATAGGAAATAGGTGCTATTTTTAGTATTTAATGGTACTATATTACCATAATTATTCAGGGAGTAGGTGCTATTATCAGTATTAAAGGATATTGTGAGGGTCATGAGTAATCTGAAGTATCATTATTCATATTAAGTAGTGTAAAAGGTCCTCTAAGAATATAGATTGAGATTGGGATTGTTATTATGCTTCATGTTGAGCGCGAGGGCTCAAAGGTGTGGGGCATGGGCAGGATGGGCTTACCTTCAAGAGGCGACCTCGTCAACCGGGGATTGATCCTGGGCTGAAAGGCCAGCGCTGCAGCTCTGCTTCTCGTCGTCGGCATTGTGCTCACCATCTTCTCCTCCTTCATCTTTGTCCCTGTCCTCTTCTTACTTGCCTTCTTCGGTTAGAATAGTGAGTCTCCGCCCCCTGGTTGTATTCTTCCTTCACCCCAGCCACACCCCTGGCAAAAAGTAAGTGCGTGCTAGCACACATGCGGCAGGATGACAGGCACGATTACAAAGCAGATTGAACAAGCAAGAGGGAGGGGGCAGAGCACACATTCCCGGGGACGGGGGGGATAGGAAAAGGGGAGAGCTGCAGCCTCTGTTCACTGAAGAGGAGAACACAATCAAGGAGGCAGGGAGGCATGCAAACGGATCTCTGATCAAGATTCTGAAGCAACCGAACAGGTGGCAGAGGAGTAGGAGGCGGTATGGAGCTCACCTCTGCGACAGCTGGCGATTGATGCTCCACCAGCAGTTGACAAAGTACATGAGAAGACATACCACATACCACATACATGTCAGTAATTGACAGTTGGCAATGCCTTGATGACTAGAAGCTAAATAGAGTAACAACTTCAGAGATAAGGAAGAAACAGTGAACATTGCAAGAAGGAAAGGACAGAATATTGATGACTGTACTCCCGCTGCTGACTACCGAATTGAACAGATACAGGTTTCCTGATCATCAGAAGCTCTTACATTCATTTCCTTCCTTCAAGACGTCAGATGAATTACCTCTTAGTGTAGCGTCGGGATGGGGTAGGCCGATACAGTCCTTGTCCAACCCTGACAGGTTTCTTCAGTCTTTTTAAATCCACTTCAGGGTGGATATCTGGAAGCTGTTGTGAAAGTACAATTGTCACCTGCAATGCCATCGTAAAGTCCTTTAATTGCAGAATCCTTGCATGCATACGTGTATCATAAATACATATATATGTGTCTATATATCCACAGAGATTGTACTTTTATCTCCACGTATACTACCACCACATACATATCGTACACACATATGAACAGACCTATTAGTCTTATACGTGTAAATATATTTTCTATACATAGGTGGATACATATTCAATGTGTGGGAGCCCAGGAAGCCAGGGTGTGTGAGCACATAAAGTGTGCTCGCATAGTACACTTAGCATAGATATCCGCAAATGCGCAAGATGGCAAAGCGGTGTAGAGCGTGTGCAGACCCCAGGATGGGCTCACCTGCAGGGGGCCACCAGTCAGCCTGGGAGTGATCCTCGGCTGCGACATCAGCGCTGCAGCGCACTGCCTGACTCGTCCTTTTCCTCCTCCTCATGACTTCCGTCATTGTCATGGTATTTCCGCGTCGTTTCTATCTGCTTGGCCGCCATCTTCTTCTCCTTCTTCTTCTTTCTCCACATCGTCTTCTTTGTCACCCTGGTTGTCTTTGGTCCGAGTGTTGAGGCCCCCCCCGCCGACGCCCGCAAGCCGCATCTCTGCCAACAGAAGTGAGTGCTCCAACGTCAGATTCCCTGCCCCGCAACGCAAGCCAGCAGACAGTTGGCATATCAAGATTCGCACATGCGGCAGACTGACAGGCCAGGCTCTAGAGCAGACAAGACACACGCCTTCCGCTCAAGAAACCAGGGGGAGCAGAGCACACACAATCCTGGAGGTGCGGGACGAGAAGGGAAGGGGGAGGGGAGCGGCTGGTTAGCCTCCCCGAAGGTCAGCCTCTGTGAAGGGGGAGGGGAGGGGCACTCTGGGGCCTGCTCAAGAAGAAGGCATACGCACATGCAGTGTAGCAGACAACACAGGTAGGCAGGCAGGCAGGCAGGCAGGCAAAAAAAGAAACTTTTAAAAAGTGGACTGAAGTGGACTGTGAAGCAACTGACAGACGGCAAAGAGCACAGGAGGAGAGGAAGGAGGAGATTGGCCCTCACCACCTCGCAACAGCTGGCAGGCCGTCACTGGCATCACAGCATGCAGCTGGCGCGCACGCCACACCAGCACACAACACACCCTGCCACACACGTGCAGAACCGAGTCAATGTGGGCTCAGCAGCACGTCCAATCAAGGGCGGGCACCGCCAATCTGATCCTATGATTGTCATGCCATGTCACCATCCCCAGGAGCACCACCACGTCAGAGCAAAGGACCCCACTCTCAGAGCAGCAACAAATTAACAGACGATGAGCATCTATGCCCAGGAGCCAGCCAGCCTTTCGTTTCAATAGCATACCCCCCCCCTCCTTCCAAGTTCCCACCCGGCCCAGTAGGCGCAACCGCAAAGGTCCAGCTGGCCAGCCCCACCTGGCAAAGATTCACCTCGCAGTCGGCCACCTGGCAATCCGCCATCTCCCCCCATCGTGCTCCTTGGAATGTGTTTCACTCGAAGACTTGGACATGAAGCAGGGAGGTAGGCAACAGCTGGCACCTCCATCAATCCTCCTCAATCCTTCTTCAGTGTGCCACCTGGCCATGTGATCCTGAAGGGGACAATAACAGCACGTAAGTACGAAGATCCTGGGCGGGTCTGAGGACATCAAGCCAGTATAGTTGCAGGTTGTGCCTGCAGCCACTATTGATTGCCAGACATCATCCCAGGAGGTGGCACAATGGAGAGACGGAAGAAGGTGAGGTCATGCAAACAAAGGTCTCCAGAGTTTACTTCTGATGGTTCGAAGGCGGCAGACAATCTTGGTCCCAGGCTGACAGGTGTCTCCACCTTACCATTAAGGACAGGGCAGGCATTCTGAGCATGCGAATATCGCTGACGTTATTTGAGAAGGTAGAACCAAGCTGGAAAAGAAGCTAAGAAAGAAGTACTTCTTGGGAGTACGCGGAAATGTTGCGCCACAACTCAGGGAGAAGAAAATTGTACTGAGAAAATGGCCAGTACTTTGCCTTGGTGCTCCTTATATGAAGTGACCGAGCTGCAGAAAGTGTGCATGTGCCAGCTCTGACGACCGGCCTGCGATGAAACGTTGTGCAAGACTCGCTTCATCACCCCGGCGTTCCTGTCGTCACTGGTTGTGCCTGACCGTTTAACGGCATAGTGGTTGGACAAGTGGCAAGACATAGCGAAAAGTGACATGAAATTGCATGAAATCGCAAAAGTGAAGTGGGTACAACTACCGCCCACTGGTTAACTGGTGCTAACGTTCCTGCAACATTCAGCTTGGTCCTTCGTGTCAACAACGTCGGACCCAAGATGTTCACACATGACATATGAACATGATTATAAACAAGCAAATGGACCCCGTATGAAAACGACAAACTTAATACCTTTTTGGTTGATGTTGTTGGCGACAACAAGATTTCTTATGAAGAATTGTCGGTCGATTTGACGCGGTTTGATTTCAAGTAGTGTATCCACTCTAATTAGTACAAACTTGCTTTTGAGAAAAAATCAGATGCAGCCCTCTTTTTGCTTGCTTTGAAGACTTTATCTTTTGTCTTTTTTATTATGAGTGTGCAACTTTCACGTTATTGCACCAAAGTGTGCTAAGCTTGTGAATTCATATATCTAATGCATATGGAGAAAGAAGTTGCAAGGCTTAACAAAAATGCCAAAATCAGATTTTTGGGAGGACCTTGGCGTCTCCTTCGCGCCAAGAGCCAAACAAAGTGTTCACTCAGATGCACATCTCTCACCTAGTAACCAACCAAACAACACCATTTTGGTGGCCTTGGAAAGCTTGCTCGATCCTCTGCAATTTTTTGATTTATTTATTTAGAAGATTAACTGAGCTACATGAAAATAGCGTGAATTGTGGCAATCTTTGTTCACCTTGGGTCAAACCTTACAGACTCTAAGGTTAATCTTCACACACTTAACGGTCAACAAAATTATAGTGTCTACGAGCTAGTAAATTATGATCCATGACACGTAATTTGCCGCCCAAAGTGAAGGCAAAAGAACAGCAATGTCTCTAGCAACACACTTGTCACGTTGACTTATCAGTTAATGGTGTGGCAGCTGCACAACACGGTATTAAAAATTGAATAGAGACGTATAACAATACAATCTTCATAGTTCTTTGTCGGCTTCTCCCCCTCCTTCTGCACTCTTTCCAAAACGAATTGAAATGTTCACTACTTACTACAAACTCCTGAACACATAGCTTAGGCGTCTACTATCGAGTCACAGGGTCATCTTCTCCGTTCGCAAGGAACACCTTGCCATTGCCATGCTAATGAACTTCATATAAACAAAAAATAAGTGACTTAAGTAAATAACAAGTGGTATTGCCTTAGTGATCAAGCTGATAACTATCCAAAAATAGTCGTTGTAATTACAGGAGAAATAGTTCACAATGCAAGAAGAATAAGAAAAAATATAAAATACACTCCTGCCACTGATTGACGAGTGAAGACGTTGAAATATTTCTTGAAGATGAGAAAAAGTTGCGATCATCTCCATCCTTCCCGGCTTCAGACAAACCATTTCTTAGCGTACTATAAGTATGCTTCAAGCAAGGCAGGTGTCTTCAAACTGTTTACATAATTACAAAGGCTACATCTTGCAAAGCATGCATAAGTTGCCAGTCAGCCAGTCATGAGGAACTTAAACTCACAGACACATTGAGGAAGAGTAAATGACTTGAAGGTCTTTGCTAGCGTCACAACTGCGTGAGAAAGCAAAAGAAAATCGTTGAAATGGCATGAAACTCACCAATTTTTGCTTGTTAAAATTTGCATATGCAGCATCCACCACCCTCCATGTAAACGTTGTGCCGGACTTCTTGCATGCATTCCTGTCGTCATCATCGGTTCACCATTATGGCAAAGTAGGTGTCAAACATCAGCAACGGGCACGAGATTATTTGAACGACAAGAGTTCTGAGCTGACAACCAACATTTAGCTGCCAACTCCTTTGCGAGTTAACAATCTTTGACCTAGAACCAACATGTATGAACCAATATGTATAAAATTAACCTGGGCCCATCATCAATTGTACTGCATAAAGTATGATTGGATGTGATTTATATTTGAGTAGCTCAAGTGAGCACGAGAGTCCGTGTATGCATAGCCTTCTGAGTTGCATCCAAGTCACTTCAACATCGTAGCATTATGCAGAGAGCAACGTCCCATCGACGCTGTCCTTGCTTGAATGTCAACGTTTCAAAGCTACAAAAGCAAACCTTTCAAACACAAATGCAAACACTTAAAACTTCATAACATTCAACATGGATGCCTGTACATGTCGCAAGAACTAGTAGTATGCCTGCGCTCTCAATGTACAAACATGAGAAGTACTCATAGGCCTCATTACAAAGGGAACTTCACTTATTACAACATTGCATTTCTAAACAGCACATGCAACACTAAGGAAGATACCTAGCTATCCACCCACCCATAAACAACAAAGTACGACACTAATGGAACCAGATGGAACAATCACCACAATTGCATAGTCAACGATACAATCATCATCATTCTTTAAAAATTTGGGTCATCACAATATAGTCGATCTATAATGACATGTAAAGCAAATGTTGAGTATAAGATTTCAAAAGATTGAGTCCATGAAGTCCATGAAGTGACTACTCCTAAATAGCTAAAACAATAAAGGCTAGAATGCCAATAAGGTAAACCACTATAGAATACGTGGAAGATTACATTGGAGGGGATCACACGGAAGATCCAACCCTCAAACTATGGAAGTGGCAAAACAATCGAAATGGATTGAAACAAAAAGTAATAGAAAGTGATGTCACGTGGGTCTACCAGGTAGCTTTTACAGTGGAGTTGCCCTCGGTGTCTTTACACTCAATATTTTTTCACAAAAAATAAACAGAAACATGATTTGCTGCCCACTTGGCGGGGGAAAATCCAACGCCTAAAACTCGTCATCGAGCAGCCAGACAAATTATGTTAGCTACTTGACAAGACGTAAAAACTTGAATGAAAGGCATTTCATGCTGCGACGCGTTACTGAGCTAAACGTAACTTGACAAACAAACAAGGTGTTGAAGAGGTTGTCACGTTGAAGTTTCAAATGACAAAGTTATTGAGTTGTTACGACTTAAAAAAGTGAGCCCAATTTAACAAGGTTGGCATAAATTTGGAAGTTGATTCAAAACAACTTGAGAGTCAAATAATTTCTGCATTGCACCTAACCGTCCTTTAAAATTCACCACGTAAAAACTTATACAATAACAACAACGTCTTGAGTCATTTTTAGAATTGTAAATTTTGATTTGTGCACGAGTGTCCTATTTTCAAGGTAATATCCCACATATGTCTCAGCAAAAATATTACTCGCCTTGTACCACCACCAAAATTTACTTTGTAGATATACTTATCTTGACACACAACCTCCACATAGTGAAACTTCGTCAAATGTTTGTTATGCATGAGAGATTAAAGACTTGTTCTTTAGATTTATTCATGCCATGAATTATAGTCAAAGCTTGGGTGTATGGCAACAAAGTCATACAATATAGACAATGTGGACGATTGGCTTGAAAATTTTCTCCACTAACAACCAATAAACTCCATTAAATATGCTCCTTGACCAACATCTTGGACACCAATTTTGCATCTCGACCGTCATTTTGATTTGCAAATGTAAAGAGTAAATTGCGTCCAATCTATGTGAGGTAAGATTGCACATAGACATGATAACTACAACTATGATATTGAGCTTGACGACGCAACACGGCTCAAAGATATCCACGGGATTAAATCACTTGCTCACGGCCAAAAGACATTCAAGCAGCGGCACATGAAACTCACTTGGGTGAAATCTTGGACACCAATTTTCGGCGTGCGGGTGTGAAAATGTGCTTTGAAGGGTACTTTAAGCGCGCCAAATTTGACGTTTAATTCCCGCAACGTACCTTTTATGTCAGTGCCGTTTGACTTCATGTTTGTTTCGAACTCAACATTCATTTAGTTTTCAACCGTTTAGAGAATCCATTTATCTTCATTTCAAGCTAAAGGCAAGAGGAAACATAGCTTTGTGCACGTAGCAATAGGTTAATGAAGATGCCGAAGTAAGATCTTTGGAGGCCAAAGAGGTCCACCCATGGATATTTCTTGTTGAGCACGGCCCTACAGGTATTGTAGTTTGTAAATGACATGTCCGATTTGCTTTTCTACGTAGTCATTAACCTCACAAACTCCCTGTCGAAGGAATTATCTCCAAAATATGTATCGTAGCCGTTATGAGTACATTTGTGGCTTGGGGGTATACTTTCTGACTTATTTTGCTCATGTTGTGCAAGCAACATGCACCACGCGCGGGAGAAATTACGGACACTTAGATTTGGCGGTGGGGGTACCATTTCGACACCGTTTGTATGTGCTCCCGACAGATTTGTGGAAGTTAAGAACGCGTTGCAGCAGCTCACTATTTCTTCTTTGTATTCTCTGTACACGATGTTAGCTCTTACAAGTCCTCAGTAAGTACTTAAAAGCAATCACTTCACAACAAAAAATAAGATTTGAGACGAAGATTTGAGTCATCTAAGACTAAATCAAAGTGGCGGATTCACAATTGTAGAGCGTGTTAGAGGTAAAACTATGGCTCTTTTTGCTACACTTCCGCCCCATCAACTTCCAGCACAATATATTATGATGCTTTTTTTTTGCTTTGAAAGAACCAAATTTGGCTTTGGGTCATATTTGCCCCATAGATTTTTGGACAAATCCGTTTTAGATATTTAGAGATGGTTTTGTGAGGTGGGGTACGAGCAGCCTGGGAAACACAGTCAAGTGTGAGTGTCAGTATAAGCAGCATAAGAAGGGAAAAATAATTATATATACCAAAACGGACACCACAACAGCCTATCTTTGAATGCTCATAATAAATTCAATATTTATGTGGGACATAAGAGCCATATGTACTACCATAAGAGGCATATGCCATACATGTACTTCTATTTACCTTAATAAGCAACACACTGAGACTGGTCTGGATTTGAACGCCCCAAAACGCCCCAAAATTGGATCTGTATCCATCTCCGCTGTGGACGGATATTTTCTCCGCTCACCCAGGCAAAGGTGGAGAATATGGCATCTCCGCCACAGGCGGAGATGGTAACTTTACCAATTTCTACGCTCAATGGCAAATATTGTGTCTCGGAACAAATCTTCACCTCTACCAAAACTGTTGAAAAAATGGTTAAGTATGAAAAGTCATTCCGAAAATGGTCACTTTCAGAAAGTGGTCATGGAAATTTTGATCACTTTGTTGTGATTGGTTAGGTCAATTGGCGAAGTGTGCCAATAACGTTATTGTGGAACAATAAGTTAGAAAAAAATGAGAGCTTTGACTCTCAATTTGAGTATCTTTGAGTTTGTCAGACTTTTGACAATTTTGCTCGGACTCGCGACAAAGTATAGAAGGTGTAGTGAAACAGATAGATAAAGTAATTAGTAAAACAGAATACTTTATCAATTCAAGACAAGGATCTTTGAAACAAGTGGTAGCTTCTTGAAAGAGAGATGGCTTCTTGAAAGTTAATATATTTCTGGATTTTGGCAAGTACAAGAGTGATTCTCGAATGTCTTTCTATGTTCTAGCTCTTGTTTATATACTTGCTACATAAGTAATTTCTAAGAAGGTGTATGTTGATGTGTTGGCACCCAACACATCCCAAAACTTGCCACCTCTTTCTAGAATAATGTACACATGTCCTTTTGACCTAAAAATGGCACATCTGACATTTGCCACATGGAGTTCTTCTAGGTCTTTCCTCTAACTTCGAAAATGCCTTGGAAGGTTCAAAGGACATGAACCAAGTTACTAGAGTACCTGTTCACACTTGACTCCACACAATACCACTCCAAATATATGTGAAAACATTAAAATATATGCATACTAATATATAATAATNATAATTCAAATCACTACATCACCCCCCCGATAGAAAAAGCGACGTCTCGGCGCGTCAAGTCAGGTCTTACACATGTGGAGCAAACTAGTCAACAGTTTCAAGTCAGATGCTACACATGTGAAGAGGACTAGTCAAAGGCGCCAAGTCAGGTGCTACACATGTAAGGTAGACTAGGCAAGGTCGTAGGTGGTGTGACCTTATTGGCTAGCCTACTCCTTAATGATAAAGAAAATTGTACAAGTTGGCCCAGAATCTGCCACAAACTCAAAAATTCATAGCGGCCACAGAACTGCTCCAAATCTAAAAATTCAAGTGCTAGAC
>WELA01004678.1:32525-57136 GCA_009602735.1 Mesotaenium endlicherianum | reverse complement strand
CTGTTCGCCACTCTTGCTTGAGCATCTTGCGCGTGTTGTAGAGCTTTCTTCGCTGCTGTAAGGGCTGCTTCTAATGTCTCCATAAATTCTGTGGCTGCAGGTACTTCATCATGGCCAGCCGTGAAGCTCAGTGGCGTGGTCGGTTGGAAGCCATAGTTGAGGAAGAATGGGGACTCTTGGGTAGAGGCCTGCGTAGTGTTGTTGTAGGCAAACTCGAGGGGGGTCAAGTACATGTCCCAGTCTTGCTCGAGGGTAGACACGTAGGCCTTTAGAGAGGTCTTTAGGGTACGATTCATACGCTCGGTTTGCCCATCTGATTGTGGGTGGTAGGCGGTAGACATATCCAGCGATGTACCCAAGTTCTTGAAGAGATTTTTCCAGAAATGGCTTGTGAATCTTGGATCTCTATCTGACACAATTCTTGATGGTAGTCCATGGAGTCGGAAGATGTTGTCAAAGATGAGTCTTGCAAGTTGTGGTGCTGTAGCCTTAGTCGTCGTGGGAATAAAATGAGCCATCTTGGTAAGTCTGTCCACCACCGTGAGTATTGCATTATGGCCTCGAGGTGTCACGGGCAAGTCCACGATAAGGTCCATTGAGATGTCCGTCCATTGTCTTTCGGGGATTGGTAGTGGTTGGAGGAGTCCTCCCGCCTTTTGCGATGATGGCTTGATTCTTTGGCATGTGTCACAGCTCCTGCAGTACTCCTTGACTTGCTTAGACATGCCTGGCCAACAATAAGTCCTAGCTAGAACGCCCGTGGTCCTTAGTATTCCAAAGTGTCCTCCAAGAGGGTTGTCGTGTGCTTCTCGTAGAAGCAAGAGCCGGAGGTCTAAGTCATTAGGAACACATCTCTGGCCCGTATCTTGCCTCACCCAATAATTGCCTTCTTGCTTCTTGCATGGGTCCAAGGCTGCTTCTCCGTTCTTGTAGTAAGGGTCTCTTTCATAGGCGGCTGAAAATCGAGCTTCCAGATCTGTCTTCAGGGATACCATCACTGCATTTAATTGCAGTCTTGAGAGGGGGTCAGCCGGGTTTGTCTTGCCGGGCTGGTACTGAATCGTGATGTTGTATTGTTGCAAGTATCCGCTCCATCTTGCTTGTCTCCTTGAGAGATACGGCTGCGTTTGGAGGTGCTTTAACGCCTCGTGGTCCGTGGTGACCAGTACTTTGCGTCCTTCAACGTAGCAGCGCCAAACCTTCAAGGCATGTACAATCGCCAATGCCTCTCGCTCCGTGGTTGTATAATTTTGCTCGGCTGGATTTAGCTTCCTTGACTCGTAGGCGATGGGCTGCAGTCCCTTGCCTTGGTCTTGAAGCAGGATTGCTCCTATTGCATAGGAAGATGCATCGGTGATGACGTGGAAGGGCCAATCTGGGTTTGGACTTGGGAGTGTGAGCACCGGGGATGTGGTCAATCTTCGCTTTAACTCTTGAAATGCCTCTTCCTCTTTCTCGGTCCATGTATATAGCCTGTCCTTCTTGAGTAGATCTGTCAGGGGGGCTGCTATGTGCGAGAAGCCTTGGATGAATTTTCTGTACCAATTGGCAAATCCCAAGAATGACTGGAGTTCTTTCTTGGTCGTGGGGGTTGGCCATTCCTCCACCACCGTGGTCTTCTTGGGGTCTATCTTGATGCCATCAGCAGTCACGTGGAGACCTAGGAACTCCACTTCTTGTTTGGCAAACTCGCATTTTGACTCCTTCGCAAACAGCTTGTTTTGCTTCAATACTTCAAGGACTTCTTTCAAGTGTCTCGCATGCTCTTCAAGGGTCTTGCTGTAGATAAGGATGTCATCGATGAATACCACCACAAATCTGTCCAACATGGGCTGAAATATGGTGTTCATCATAGTCATGAAAGTTGCTGGCGCGTTGGTGAGTCCAAATGGCAGGACCATGAACTCAAAATGTCCATATCTTGTCCTGAATGCCGTCTTCTCTATGTCCGGTTCTGCGATGCGAATCTGGTGGTAGCCGCTCCGTAAGTCAATCTTCGTGAAGTACTTGGCTCCAACCAGCCGGTCCATGAGCTCATCCATGCGCGGCAGCGGGTATCGATTCTTGATGGTGATCTTGTTGAGGGCGCGATAGTCCACACACATCCTCAAGGTACCATCTTTCTTCTTGACAAATAGCACCGGGGCTCCAAATGGCGACTTGCTAGGTCGAATGAAGCCATGCTCCAGTAGCTCCTTGATTTGCTTCTTGACTTCGTCTAGCTCCGTGTATGACATTTTGAACGTAGGCCGAGAGATGGGCTTGCTTCCGGGCTCCAACTCTATCTTGTGGTCTACGAATCTTTTGGGGGGTAGGCCCTTGGGCAATTCCGGGGAGAACACTTCTTTGTAGTCCTCAAAGACTTCTTGTATCTCCTTGGGAACGGGGCTGCCTTCTTGACTCTCGATGTCTTTCTTGATGTCTTTTGGCGTGATCAAGGCCAAAAGAAGCTCGTGTCCCTTCCTCACAAGTCTCTTGAGTTGGAGGGCGGACAATAGTATCTCGTGTGCCGGCTTCTGGATGTCTTGGGTCTGGATATTCTGGATTGCGCGCAAAATACAGATTCTTGAAGTGATGTCATTCTTGATCTTGATAGTACCGGTCCTCCAATCAACTTGGGGGTTGTGCTTGGTCAACCAAGGCGTCCCTAGGATGACGTCGTACTTGCCCAATTGCATGGGGGAGAACACTACTCTATCCTTGAAGGACTTGATAGAGAGTGCCAAGGGGTACGTCTTCTTGGAAGGGGTAGTATAGGAGAATCCATCGGGCATCATAATCTCCTCGTCGTGGTCAAGAGTTCGCATAGTAATACCGTGCTTGGTGGCAAAATCTGCAGCAATGAAGTTGCCTTGAGCTCCGCTATCCACCAAGATGTGGACCTTCTCTCCTCCAAGGTAACCTCTCAAACTCATTGGGGCTGGAACGTCGTCTTCAACGGGGGTCTCCACCTCACTTGGCGTGTTGCCTTCTCGTGAAGTGGGTCTTGGGGTGGTAGGCTCCTGGCCTACCGGCGCTGTCCGTTTTTTGACAACTTTTTGGGGCATGAAAGTGCACGATGGCCCTTTTCCTTGCAATAGAAGCATAGTCCAGCCGTCATGAGAGCTTCTTTTTCAGCCGGGGAGAGTCTTGCTTTCACTCCTTGCTGGTTTCTTGCATCATAAGTGTCATTGGAGGGTCTTCCACTCTTCCGGGCAGCCGCGGGGTCCCTTTTAATAACTCCGATTTCCATGGGTGTGGGTCCAGATTCGGATGTGGAAGGGGCTGCGTACACCCGCGTCGTCGGTACCCGTGAAGATGAAGGCACGGAGTGCTTGAAATCCAAGGTATCCACCTTTTGGGCCACTTCAATGATCTTTGAGAAGTCCGTCAAGTCGCGTAACTCCACTTCCTTTGCCACCTTGGGTTTGAGGCCAAAGATGTAACGGTCAATCTTCTCCTCGAGAGACATGTTGGGGATCTCAAGAGTGAGGGCGTGAAATCTGGATGTATACTCTTGAACGGACGTCGTTTGCTTGAGATGGTGGAGCTTTCCTCGGGCAATCTTCTCCGCATTGATGGGCATGAATTGCTTCTTGAGGGCCTCACGAAAATCTGCCCATCTTGCATATGATGGTGGGGGCTCTTGGCCGAGCATGGGGTGCGCCATAGCTTGATATATAGCCGCTTGATAGTTACGCCACCATGATGTTGCTGCTCCTCTAAGTAAGGTAACGGCAAAGGGAACGTAGTCCTCCTCGGGTACTTCAAGGAACGCGAGGTACGTCTCCACTTGGTAGAGCCATAAATTCAGGTTGGCACCTTTCCCGGGGTTGAAAGTGTCGGGTTTGCCGGGCTTGATGAGTTTCCTTGCTCTCGTTGGCTCTTGTGGAGGCGCTTGAGCCGGGGCTGGATTTTGAGCATTGCTCGCAATAGGGGCAACCATGGCAGCCATAGCTTCTCTTGACGCTTGCACGGTTGCTTCATAGGTGGCCAAGCCCACTTGGTTGTGGACGGTCATTAGGAAGGCTGCCCACTCATTTGCGGGAACTCCTTGTGGTGGGGTCAACTTTGCTATAGCGGCTGCCACGGGATTTGACGGTGCTCCTCCTTGTGGTGCTTCTTGTTGTTGCAGATTTCCTTGAGTAGGCTCTCCCATCGACGCTGGAGGAGGGTGTGCTCCTACTTGTGGTGCTTCTTGTTGTTGCAGATTTTCTTGAGTGGGCTCTCCCATCGGCGCTGGAGGAGGGTGTCTTGGAGAGGAAGGGCTTCCTTCAAAAGCTTGCTGTTGGTTTGGAGGATCGGCCATCTTCTTGTGCTACCAAAGTGCCTAGCTCCGATACCACTGTAGTGAAACGCATAAACNTAGTGAAACAGATAGATAAAGTACTTAGTAAAACAGAATACTTTATCTATTCAAGACAAGGATCTTTGAACACAAGTGGTAGCTTCTTGAAAGAGAGATGGCTTCTTGAAAGTTAATATATTTCTGGATTTTGGCAAGTACAAGAGTGATTCTGGAATGTCTTTCTATGTTCTAGCTCTTGTTTATATACTTGCTACATAAGTAATTTCTAGGAAGGTGTATGTTGATGTGTTGGCACCCAACACATCCCAAAACTTGCCACCTCTTTCTAGAATAATGTACACATGTCCTTTTGACCTAAAAATGGCACATCTGACTTTTGCCTCATGGAGTTCTTCTAGGTCTTTCCTCTAACTTCGAAAATGCCTTGGAAGGTTCAAAGGACATGAACCAAGTTACTAGAGTACCTATTCACACTTGACTCCACACAATACCACTCCAAATATATTTGAAAACATTAAAATATATGCATATTAATATATAATAATTCAAATCACTACAGAACGCCCTCATTGGCCCTCGCCTTCACGAGCAGCCCAAATTGTCGCATGTTGGGGTTGGCCTTGACTTGCCAAGCCCCCGCCGCCCGTTCCTTTTTTAAGCAGGAATGTGCGACAGCGCTTCCTGACAAGTCGTCGTCCCCCGCTGCTTGTTAATTGGTCAAAACATTGCGATTGTCACGCTGCGCGGTACGCTTTGGCTCAAGACCAAAATCGGCCGCTCTTGATTGGCCCGTAGCTTTGGTGATGGCCAAAGAGGCTCCATTTTCTTTTGGCTGCGGCTATCACCACGATTATAATGTTATATTTATTCGTTAGGAGCCCATAAGGCTCCGTTTGAGTGGTCACGGCTGAAGCGCAGTACGTGCACTATAACGTTATGCTGACAGGGGTGAAATGATAAAATTTATTTGCCCAAGTCCACGGGCGGCAGGGGTGTAATGAATCAGTATATTGGTGAATATAATATTCATATAAATATAATAGTTATATAAGTTGAGCTTGCTGAACTTTAGTTAATATTTAGTCTGCTGGACTTTATAAAATTATCAGTTTAATGACTCAGTCGCGAGCGGCAGACTGAAGTCAACTTAGGTCAGCTTGCTGACACATTCTTTGACAGCCAGCTAACTTCTGTACTCGGTAACAGCAAACTGCCTAGATATGCATCTAAGTGGGGTATGTTAGATGAATGGCCAGATGACGTCCCTAGGATGGATGGCAATTTAGGATGATGGGAGATGGCGGTGGATTTGGTTAATCGAGGTCCTACCAACGTGGTTAACTCCCGGGTAGGCGGTGCCATCGCACTTGCCGTTGAACAGTAAACTCATTTCTTGTACATATGCTAGGTATTGCTTTCGAGTTCGGCATTCGGAAACGAGGCCAACTCTCTTGTACAGCTTATTGAGAGAGATCTGAATCCAAGGCGGGAAGCCATTGATACGCACTGTCTTCTAGCCTTGCTTATGTATGAGTTTACTGTTTGCATTATTGATGCTATTCTACTTGCATTTGACTTTTGAGTATTACCCACTGCTAGTGTGTTGTCCTTTTGTTGTTTAATTAATTAAAAGAAAATACCATAAAGATTACTTGCTGATATCAAGATCTTCATTAATTGTTAATCGCCTATTTGGTAAGTCGATTCATTTCAATGGTATCGGAGCAGTTATCACAGTTTTCTTTGTATGGTAAGAACAAGGTCTCAAACTAGCAACTCTCAAGACATGGAGAACCAGGATAACGATAATGTCAAAAACCAGGCTAAAAGCCATGTAGCGGGAACCCATACCTATTCTGAAGCAGTGGCAGATGCTGCAGCTAGAGAGGCTGCAGATGAGGTAGCTGCCATTGTTGCAGTCGCAACACAGCATGCTGAGGAGGAGAGAGACGGATTAGAAGCCAAACGTTTAGCAAAAACTGCTGAGGATACAAAAAAAAGGGAAGGACAGCCAACGAACGAGCGCACTGTTGAAGAACTTATGGCAGCAAGGGCCAATGTTCTGAACTCACCTCCTGCTGTACAACTCAATGTGCCTCTAGGTCAATTTCGTGACCGGCTGAATGCAACAGGATTTGCTGCTGCAGGAGCGAGAGAGACTGTTGAGGACACTACTCAGCGAGTGGACGCCACTGCTGCTGCTGCATTTGCTAGACTCCCACCTCAGAGTGTAAATTTGGGAGCATTATTTGTGCAAATGAAATCGCAAATGGCGAGCATGTATCAGTCCCAACAAGAGGACAAAAGAATCATAATGTCCCTGGTGCGGGACAGAGACCAACTGGGTTCTCAAACCACGGGTGGTGGTGGTAGAGGGCCTAGTATGCCTAAGCCGAAACCTCCCCAGGACTACAATCCTGAGGGAAACAAAAATTATTACCTGATCAAGTTTCTCGCTGATGTTGAGCAGTAGCTGGAGAACTACCCAAAACTACAGGATTACGAGAAGGTCGGGCACACTGGTGCTTCACTGAAAGGCAGAGCAGCAAACTGGTGGCTGTATTGGAAAGAAGAGCGTAAGGCTCAGCAGCTTGGTGACCCTACTTGGGGGTAGAGTTTGTCAAGAAGCTGCATGAGAATTTTGATGTCATTAATCAGCAAGAGAAAGGTGTTCATGCAATGATCTCCTTGACACTGAAGCAGACCACTTCAGTTGCTGAGTTTGCTCAGAAATTCCAGGAAAACATGATGAAGCAGCCAGATTTGCCAGAGCGGTATAGGATAGCATACTTTAGGTATGGCTTGAAGTTCGAAGTCTCTGGTCATTTTGCTGAAAAGAAGTATGAGAAATTGGCTGACTTGATCCAGGCCGCTGATGCCTGGGATAAGCAGCAGTTCAATCACAAGCGCCAGAGTAATGCTTTGGTGTCTAAGATTGTCAAAAAGCCCCACGGTTCCTGCAATGCAATTGAAGGAGATCAGGCTAACGATGATCAGGATGACGAGTACGAGTATGAGTATAATGCTATACGGTCTAGAGGGAGAGGTGGTTGCTCTCGAAGTGGCTATGGAAGAGGTGGTGGTAGGACTAAGCCGAGACCAGCCTCAGCAAAGTCTGTTTGCTTCCATTTCCAGCAATTGGGCCACTTCAGAGAGCAGTGTCCAATCAAGCACCTTCCAAAGGTCAAGAGAAAGGACCCTCCTTTAAAAGACAGCAACAGTCAGTAATCTAGTCTACTGACTGTGAGGATGCTAGAGATAGTGAGTCGGCACTAGCTGCCCTTGTAGCAGGTATTATGGGTCTTGTTGAACTGGATTCACTATGCATGCCTGACAATCAGATAAGGGAGACCATCAGCAATATCGACCACCAGAGAATGCACATTCTGGATGATCTTGTTCCACCTGATGTCCAACATTTCTTTGCTAAGTCAGGAGAACAATGCGAAAGTCAAGAAAAGACAGTCCCCCTATCCTACTGCATTGCATGATTGCAGGTAGGAAGGTGAGGGCATTTGTTGACGGAGGGGCGTCACATACTTTTATCCATAAGGACTTAGTTAAGCGGCTAAGGCTGCCTACTGTCACCCAAGGAAATAGAAAAATATACCTTGGAGATGTCTCAAGTATCCCGGAAGGAGTTATAACCAAGCCTATTGAGGTCATGTTAGGTTCTGGCATTGCAGTTCTAACTGAAACGCTTACATTTGAGGTACTCAACACTGGCTTTTATGATCTTGTGCTAGGCAGGTCCTGGCTTAATAGACATCAAGCCGAAGTGTGTTGGAGCAGAGGTACAGTTAAAGTGGGAAGAGCCAGTGATGGGCAGACTAACTTGGCACCCACCAGTGCTCTTCCTCTTGTCCTGTATGGATGGCAAATGAAGGAAAAGAAGAGGCTTCCAGAAGGATGCAAATTGCTGAATGCAATTGAGTTCATCAAAAGCTGGAACCAGAAGAAAGACAGAATGTTCTATCTGTTGCTAAGAGAGGTACCTCCTCAACCTGAACAAGTGGTGGAGAAAAAGGTAAGCCCTCCGGAGCACCCTACTACTGCAAAAATTGTTGCTCAATAGATTGATATTTCTAATATGCCTCCAGCACTACCTCCTAACAGAGAAGTAGATCATAGGATTGATGTATTACTTGGGAGTCAGCCACCCTGGCAACGCAAGTGTGGCTTATCTTACGTGGAGAGCGAAGAGTCAAAAACACAGATCGCAGAGCTTGAGGAAAATGGTTATATATCCCCCAGTAAATCACTTTATGGTGCACCCGTCCTGTTTGTTAAGAAAAAAATGGAAGTATGCGGCTGTGCGTTGATTACAGAGCTCTTACCAAAATTACAATAAAAAACAGGTATGCTTTACCCAAAATCGAGAACTTGCTTGCTACCCTGTCTGGTTCTAAAGTGTTCAGTAAGATAAATCTCAAGAGTGGTTATCATCAAATCAGAATTGCTGAGGGAGATGAACACAAGACTGCCTTCCGCAAACGTTATAGACACTATGAGTTTAATGTGATGCCATTTGGACTGACTAATGCTCCTGCAACCTTCATGGGTGCTATGAATGACATTTTCAGACCTTACCTAAATAAGTTTGTGCAAGTCTTCCTGGATGATATTTTAATTTTCTCTAAAGATGAAGCTCAGCATGTTGAACACTTAAAGGCAGTCATGGACACTCTGAGAAGAAGTCAGTTATATGCTAAAATGAGCAAGTGTGACTTCTTTAAGGAAAGTATTGAATTCTTAGGCCACATTGTCAGTAAAGAAGGCATCAGTGTGGATCCTAAGAAAGTCCAGACCATAAGGGACTGGCCAGTACCACAGTCTGTCCCTGAAGTTAGATCCTTCCTTGGGTTGGCTAACTACTATAGGAAATTTATTGAGAAGTATTCTACAAAGGCCACTAAACTGACTGACCTTACTAAGAAAGACATAGGATATGTGTGGAGGGAAGAGCAGCAAGCTGCCTTCCAGACTCTTAAAGATGCTCTTTGTTCTGCCCCAGTCCTAGCCGTGTATGACCCCATCAAACCTGTGCGGGTAGTTACTGATACTTCTGACTTTGCCATGGGTGTTATTTTGTTGCAGCCTGCTGACAAAACCACAAAGGATAGTAAGGTACGGCAGGAGTGGCACCCTGTGCTTTATGAGTCTATGAAATTCAACCCAGCTGAAATTAACTATTCTGTGCATAATAAAGAGCTGCTTGCTATCATTCATGTGCTCAAACAGTGGAGAGCATACTTACATGGTAAAGCTTTTAAGATGATTACATATCATCCAGTTCTGACTCACTTTCAGTCCAAGCTGTCGAGGAGAGAGAACCGCTGGAGCCAGATGCTGGAGCAGTTCCAAGTCCAGATTGACTATTAAGCAGGGAAGTTGAATCCTGCTGATGCACTCTCTAGAAGACCTGACTTGCAAGAAAGGAACTTTAGTCAACATGCTGTAGATAAAGTCCTTTGTGCACTCACTTCACTAAAGGTGAAATAGACCTTCCTTGAACAACTTACGAAAGCCTACCTTTCTGACCCAACATTTGAGCCCAGCCCCACGGTTGGTGTGTGTCCTGCTACTGCACTCGGGTATAGGCTTAAGGGAGGGGTCTGGGTGATTGAAACCACTTCAGGCAGGCTGAAGCTGGTCATTCCTAATAACTTGGAATAAAGGTCCCTCTTACTGAGTCAAGCACATGACAATTTACTGAGTGGGCATTTGGGGCAGGCCAAAACTGTTGGCAAACAGGCAAAACATTATCATTGGGATGGGTTGCCTCGGGAGGTCTTGAATTATGTTAAAACCTGTGATCAGTGTCAGAGAAATAAGTCTAGGCACACACCACCCGGGGGGGGTCTCTTACGACCACTGCCCATCCCAGCTGGACGCTGGGAAACAATATCCATGGACTGGATGGTAACATTACCAAGAACTGCCAATGGGCATGATTTGATACTGGTAGTAGTGGATTAATTGACAAAAATGGTCATTTTCATCCCCACCACTCTCAAAGTAATTGCACTCAAAACTGCGAGACACTTCTACAACCATGTAGTATGCCAACATGGGCTCCCCTCTAATATCATCTCAGACAAAGACTCAAAATTTACCTCTAGATTCTGGAGAGCTTCAATGGGAGTCAAACAGCTGCTCTGCACAGCCAACCACCCTCAAACTGATGGGCAAACTGACAGAACTAACCGAGTTCTGTAAGAGGTGCTGAGAGCATATGTTAACCAAAAACAAGACAATTGGGATGACCTCTTGCCTCAAATCCAATATGCGATCAACAGTGCGGTGCACGCGTCAATGGGCAAGACTCCTTTTGAACTCAGCCTGGATAAAGTTCCTAAGTCTCCTTTAAATGTACTAGAGGAGTCTTTAACTCACCCTGAAGGGATTGACAATCCGGTCTTTCTCCAGTTAACTTAGGAGTTTGCTAACACCCTGTCAGAAGTCCAACAGAACCTGCACAAAGCCAAAGGAAATCAACAAAAATACGCTAATCAGCATCGTCGAGAGCTGACATTGTCTAAGGGCGATTTGGTCAAATTGCATTCTCAACATTTGTACCTGCCTGGTGTGGTCAAGGAAAAGCTTGGTCCGGTCTGGGTCGGTCCATATTCGGTGGTCCGCCGTGTCGGTCAGAATGCTTACAAACTGAACATGTCAGCAGAATACAAGGGTCACCCAGTCTTTAATGTCTCCTTCCTGGAACCGTATATCAAAGGTGACACACTGTTCACAGGTCGGTTACCTGTTCAACCGGGACCGGTCCCCGCTGTCCGGAATGGTGACCCTGAGGAATATGAGGTCGAGGAGATTTTAGACGCTCGCTCTGTCCGTCGATCATCTAAATATGTCATGAAGTACCTGGTCAGATGGAAAGGTTACGATGTCTCTGGGGACACCTGGGAGTATAAAGACCAGCTGACCAATGCCAAAGGGGCGTTGAAGCGGTTCCACCTTCGGGCGGCTGGCAAACCTCCCTAACTGTCATTTCAGTAGACATGGGAAGGTGACAGGAGGTCCTGTCTCTATGTAAATTGGAGGGGAACGTGATAGTTAGTGACAGTTAGTGACAATTGTGACAGGCAGCCCACCTTAAAATTAAGTTGGAGCGAGTGTGTTCCGTCTCGGGATCAGCCAGGCACCTTTTTATATAAGCACTCTACACACTCAACTTGCGCTCACACTCACTTTTTCTCTCTGACTCAAGTCTCCTCTCATACTCACTCACACAAGGTATTACACACTTGGAACACTCCCTACCACGTTCTTCTCCACCAAGGGTACTCAGTAACGGCAAAGTATCATGACTTCACTTACTGCATTGTGTTCATGATTGAGCAGGATGACTCAGAAGTCGGAACTTAAGAGGAAGAGAAGAGCGGAAGAGGCACATGCAAAATATTTATAATTCCGTGGCGACATCGAATCATTCTCCATCTCCGCTCGGGAATCACAACGACTCCAACAACAGCGGGAGGCACAGAAGAAGAAGGAGGAGGACCAGGCCAGGCTGAGGCAGGAAGAAGTGGACAAAAAAGCTGCATAAGAGGCAAAGAAGGCGAAGGAGGAGAGGCAAGCTGAGGAGAGGCGGAAGCAGCAGGATGAAGAAGAACAGAGGAGAATCAGCAGCTATCGCTATACAGTGCTAGGCAAGGGCTTTGATCTACTGGAGGAGGCCTTCAAGTATGCCCAGAGAAGTCGCAGTGAGTCACAGAAGGACATCTTGCAAAGGAAAGGGGAGACATTTGAAAACTTTGACAAGTATATAGAGGTCGGCACAGGACTCCTCCTCTACCACGATTATGCCAGGATGGTAGGATATACGGTCAGAGAGGCCAAGGCAATGGCCCAAGTGAATGAGGAAGGAGCTGTCTCGATTCCGGGTATCTGGGGGAAAGATAGGGTCATCAGGATGATCCCCATGGACGCGGACAGCTTTAGGGACTCTACATCCCATAATAGGTTCAAGGCCAAGTATAATGAGGTGGAGAGAAGGAGCTGGGAATTCTTGGCGAAGGAAATCAATCAGCTGGACTTCTCAGGGCACTGGTACCCTTGTACTCTGAAAAGGACAGACCTTGCCTTCTTCTAGAAGCCCACCAATTGGCGGTGGATGACCATCAACATGAGAGACCAGCAAAATGACAAGGCAGGGGAGGAAGATTTCCTAGCAGACCTACACGTGAACATAGTGTTGCCTCCTTACATATCAGCCTAGGATCCAAGATTGGATGGAGCAAGAGACTGCATGAGCCAAGAAATGCAGCAGGACAGGAGCAGGGGTCGAGAGTCATTCTCTAAAGGGAAGCACGCTTATGCCAAATGGGCAAGCAAGCAGGGAGAGAAAGACCTGTATGCGGTCAGGACTCAACAACCCCCACCAGCACCCAAAAGGGGAAGGTCAATGGGGTATTCTTTTTCTTGGGAAGAGGTGGAGCAGCTGACAGAGGAGACCCCAGCAGTCTCACAGGAGCCAGGGGAAGGAAAGGAGCAGGGGTCAGAAGAAGAGGAAGGCGAAGAAGAGGACACTAGCCCCGCTGTGACCCAGACACCTGCCACATCCTCAGTAATGGAGAAGACTGGGTCAGCCAGGGCAGACATAGCCCTGCACCAGCTCGCTGAAGAGGAAGATATCACTTGGCTGGGAATTGCCAGAGGACAGAGCCCATCTGCAGGCGCAGTGACCCAGTCAGACAAGGCAGACAGGAGGGCTGCTAGAGAAATAGCCAGAGGCGTGCCAGCATCTCCCTCGCAGAGAGGGCATGTGCCCTTGGCTCATGTCATGCAAGATCTTTCTGGGATGCCGGTATATGTACCCGTCAGTTTGAGGGATGCCCAGGAGAAGGCTGCCTCCGTTCATTTTCAGACTGTGCAGGAGGAAACAACCCAGTTACTGCGTTCTCCCCTTGGTTCTCCCTACTCAGGAGACCCCAAGACAGAAGGAGGAGGTCTAGCTCCCGGTCTCGCTCCCCTGATCGTAGAGCCCCAGGAACATCTCCCTCATAAGGGCAGTAGGCTGAGGGCGGTGGAACAACACTCTATTACTAGTGATCCCCATAGTTAGGCATCAGGGTTGAAGCAAGAGGCGGTGGGAGGGAAATCAGTACTTTCAACTGGGGGAACCATGTATCGAGTGTTAGTGATGTCGAGGCGACAACCTATTAAGTTGGGGGGATTGTAATGAATCAGTATATTGGTAGATATAATATTCATTTAAATATAATAGTTTTGTAAGTTCAGCCTGCTGAGCTTTAGTTATTATTTAGTCTGCTAAACTTCATAAAATTATCAATTTAATGACTCAGCCGGGAGCAGCAGGCTGAAATCAACTTAGGTCAGCTTGGTGACACATTCTTTGACAGCCAGCTGACTTCTGTAATCGGTAGCAGCAAACTGCCTAGATATGCATCGAAGTGGGGTATGCTAGATGAATGGCCAGATGACATCCCTAGGATGGATGGCAATTCGGGATGATGGAAGATGGCGGTGGATTTGGTCAACCGAGGTCCTACCAACGTGGTTAACTCCCGGGTAGGCGGTACCATCGCACTTGCCGTTGAACAGTAAACTCATTCCTTGTACATATGCTAGGTATTGCTTTCGAGTTCAGCATTTGGAAACAAGGCCAACTCTCTTGTACAACTTACTGAGAGAGATCTGAATCCAAGGCGGAAGCCATTGATACGCATTGACTTCTAGCCTTGCTTATGTATGGGTTTACTGTTTGCATTATTGATGCTAGTTTACTTGCATTTGACTTTCAAGTGTTACCCACTTCTAGTGTGTTGTCCTTTTGCTGTTTAATCAATTAACATAAAATGCCATAAAGATTACTTGCTGATATAAAGATCTTCACTAATTGTTAATCGCCTATTTGGTAAGTCGATTCATTTCAAGGGGTGACTTGTTTGTAACCGAGAGGGTGCTCAGGGTTGCAAGAGGGTGCGGAGGAGTGCAGAATGGCAGCCAAGGGTAAATTGACGGGAGTGGCACCGTTAAGCCCATTCCCCGCTGTCGAGTAATCAGATATCTTTACTTAATCACAAAATATCACACAACTTGTCATCCCCTCCGATACACGCAACAACGGGCGGAGACTATTGAATTTAAAAATTGACTAACTGCAACAACACTTGCAGCAAAGGGCCTTGGCCCCCTTGAGCTCGCCTACGGGCTGAACTCTATGAAGGGGCTTAAGCCCTTTTGGGCCAGGCCCTCCGGGGTTTGAACCCGAGGGAGGTTAAAACCTCGTTGGGTATCGCTTTGCCCGAGGTTTTGACCTCTCCAGGTCAACCCAGCAAGTGCAACAAATTGTTTGACCTGTCATGCATTTCAAAACCCATGCACGTGTGGATTCATCTGCCGCGTCGTGCATCGTGGCGCGGCTGGAATCGCAAATCAAGAAAGTCTTTTTGTCAGACCAGCCGACAAGAGAGAACTATTTAATTTTTAAAAAATAATCGGTTTGCTTTCGAAATCTTTGCCTCTCGCTTTTAGAAAATGGTTGGCGTTGGAAGACTTTGTCGTCTTCCTTGCATTTTCCTTGCTTGTCATTGCCTGGATATCAAGTTTATACGTGCGTTTGTATACTGATCTTCGCGGAGGTCTACTAATCTCCGCTTGGGCCCAAACAAAAAGGAGGCGGAATGAGGCCGAGGACTGCATTTATCCGCCCCCTCACGAGAAATGTCCATAATTGATCGTATTTTGGGGCCATTTTGGCCAACCTAGTCTCAAAGTCAATCTGGCAATATACCCCATCCGATTTTTCCGGAATTTTTAAGTGCGCTTTTTTGTACTACGAGGGGAACACACGTGTGAGGTCCCACAAGTACATTTCTTCGGCACGATATCCGGGAAAGTACAACTTATTTTTAGATCTTGATTTTTTTCGACATACATTCTGATGTAAGAAGGACACTGCACTTTACAAATATACAGTTCATTTAGTATCGTGGCTGCTACACTAGCCCAAAGTTTGGGACCTAAATTGATACCAAGTTTTTTTGTTATTGGTCCCATAAGGAAACTAAGAAGTGCATCATGCAGATTCATCATTTAATTGGTGCATTATTTTTGCAATTCTTGACGAAAATCATTGAAACAAGTTCAGACATACTTTGAATGCTCTACACAAGCAATCTGAAACATGAAAGCACCAAAAAATGTAAAGCAAAAATTATGAGTCCTGTCATATATGACTCCATGGTCCACGCGTTGGAAAATCTGGTCAATGGCAAATAGTGTGAGCAAAAAAAAAATCAGTCTTGAAGTTATGCACCTATCATCTATTCTACTGCTTAGGTGCACCACGGGGCAACCTCTTCCTACCACAATCTAGATGCTCTATGTTCCTGGTAGTGTGGTAAATCTCAAAGCAAGGAGTAGGATGTAAAGCAATGTTACACGTTGCACACATGAATTGGCACCTCTTCTTCCTTGCTGCAGCTCCTAAGTCAAAGTACTTAGCACTGCACACCACACAGCTTGCCCTTTCTCCTTTCTTCACCTTGTTAAGAAAGCGCCTCCCAGTCCACCTCTCCTCTCCAGCAGCTCCTGCTGCACTTGACCTGGTCTGCCTGTCGGGAGGATGTACCCACTCCAACATCTCCCTCACTAGTTGCAACATGAACAAGTATCTGTCAGCAACAGGGTGGGCCAGCTCATACAATATGTATGCGTTAGCAATGGCGCCATCAAACAAGCCCCAATATAGGCGGTGCCACCACTTCCTAGCTACTTGCTCAGACTCCACAGAGTAGCTGTCTCTCAAGCATAACTTGTCGAACTGATCGACTGCGTTTTTGTACATGTTATAGTGCTTCACAATCTCAGGTGCTGGTGTAGTCTTAGTCTCTCTTCCCTTCTGTCTTCTCTCAACCTCAATCACAGTAAGACCTCGACAGTGAGACAAAAAATACACATGCTTCTTGTCCTGCCACACTATAACTATCTGTTCAGTCCATTCTGACATAAGTGCTGTGAAAGACCCTTGCTCCGCCTCTTTCTCTCCCGCAGGTATGTCTAAGACCAGCTGCTTAGTAGGATAGTGCATTCTATCTACAACTGTGTCCGTTGCTCCATGGCCAAGCTTTGACAGTGCTCTTACAAGTACAGTACTTGTGAAGCCTCAATCTAATACAATACTGTAAATCTGACCCTTGGGCAAAGTGTCGACCATCTCCAAAACAACACAAGTGTTTCTGCCAGGTCTCTGCCAGGTCTTTTGACTTTGTCAAACACTACAAAGTCCCAACAATAATAATTCACACTGTCAGTCAACCAGTGTAAACAACTCAATGCCAAATCTGTATGACTTCTTATGACAATAGACCACGACTGGACACTGTCTATTTCTGGTTGGGATGAGTCTCTCATCAAGTGTCATGTGCATACCATGTAATGCTCCTTGAATGTTCTTTTGAGCAATTCTATGAAGGGCTGACTCTGCCAGAGTTTATACTCTTCAGACTTGGTAGGAAGTACATCTCTGGCTGCATTAGACATAATATGCAAGTATGCTTTTATCTGGACCCACCTATCTCTGGACATGTATTTGCCAAAGGCAGGAAACTTACAGGACCAAAACTGTCATTCTTCCAGTTATTGTGTACCTAGGCAAGGGATTCAATGCTACAGCAATATACAAGCCATGCCACATGATGAGCTCACTTGTAGTGGGCTGGTTCCATTGCTTTGCACCTTCATTGTGTGCATATGCATTGGTAGGAGCAACCGTAGAGTCATACCACTCTATGCCAATAAGAAGACACAGAACAGCAAAGGGGCTGAAGTCGTGAAAATGCCTTATGCTCACTGTGGCCAGGTTTGTGGCCAGAGTGCTGACAGGCTTCACCAGCCATGGTGGAACTTTGCCTTCAGCAGCAAACCTCCAGGATTACTCATTCTGTTGTTGGCAGGCTCCTCAGGTTCTTCTTCCTCAGCAGCAGCATGCACCATTGACTCTCCTTCAGACTCCAGCTTTGTGTCTGAGCTGTACTCCTCTTCATCTAACTGCCTGTTTAATTTTCTTGTTGTAGCCCCTCTTTGCCCTCCTCTTAGCACTCTCCCTTTCCACTACCACCCTGTTCCTTCCCTAGCAGGCACAAACATATATGGTCCTGTCTGTTTTGATGGTCTCCCCCTTTACCGCCTTGACTCTACCGATTCTAGGCCTATTTTTGACTCCTCCTCAGTGTCTGTTGTGTCAAGTACTGATGTGGGAGTGTCCTCCGGTGGTGTGCGAGTATCTTCTGGTTCACGTTGTATGTTTACCATGCTAGGAGTCACTTCAACCACATGAGAAGCAGGAAGCTGTGAAAGTGGGTCCGAAGAGGCCTCAACTCTAACAACTCCCTTACATGGGAAAAACCAACGGAATTCGGGAGTTGAAGCCATATATTGTAGCATCTGCTTGCGTCCCCGTGTTTTGTACTCTCCGTCGTAGCCAAAATATATCTTGAACTTAGTTTCTTTGGGCTTATGCACCTCTTCCCCTAAGATTTTGACCAAATAAAACTCTCTGTAGTACTCTCCTGACTCTTGTGCTGCCCAAGTTTCACCGCAAATTCCGCAGGTGTTAGTATCTTAGTGCCTACGTGTAAGTTCATAAAATTGGAGAGTGCATTTTTGTGGTCATTTTGATACAAAATTTGTTGAATTTGGTTGAGTGTTGAGAAAGTTATGGATTTCTGAAATTTAATCAGTTTAAAAGTTGGTCGACGACTGTCCTTAATTTGCGGTGAGCGCGACCGTCGGATTGGCAGACAGCGGCGAGCGATCTAGGCCGTTAGAGTGAATTCGAACCGTCACGTAATTTCGGCTGACGCGGAGTGCCGACTAGGTTGATTTACCTATAAATTTTGGATTAGCCTAGCGCGTCTAAGTTAGTGTATTCTAGATATTCCGATGCATGCATGTGGACGTCAAATGGGCTCGACACGTCGAATGAGGCTCGTCTGGCCTACTCACGAATATTCTGGAAGGGACGATTTGACAAACACTTAAAAATTTTGTTGCTAAGCGGCCTCCCTCCTAAGGGCGAGCGACCGTCGTAGAAAACTATAAATGTGCATAACTTCTTCGTTTCTTATCAATTTTCACTTTTGTAAGTTTCTACGAGTTTGTAATGAGGAGGCCTTTTATCCTATTTCATTGGTAAGCATTTTCTTACTACTCAAAATGTTGAGAGTAATTTTCCTAAGCTTTCTTAGTGATATGCCACTGCACTCTAGAGTATGATTGCAACTAGTTTGGTTCCTCGTGAGTCACGACGCTTTCACTAGGGCACTCCGCCCCTTTCACTACGGTTACCCTGGGGCCTGTAGACAAAGAAGCAATGTTAACCATGGCTTCTGTATCATGCAAAGCAAAAGAAATGACAGGCACAATGATGCCTGTTTGAAGGTCAAAATCGAAACAAGAAGTCATCACTTCTTGGCCGACTTACATAACTTTGTCAGATTTTGGCCGTTAGGGCTGAAACTAATTTGCCGGAGGCGTTTGAGTCAAGACACATTCAATGAGCCTATTTTTAGACAATTATAATAATAAAAAATTATGCTAAGGGGGTGTAGAATTATGCCTAATTATGGGACAAATTTTGGTTCCAGAACCAAAATTGGACCTACAATATAGCTAGTGTTAAATGGGTCTAGTACTGCCACTTGTCAACGTTAGCATGTGTTATAGCCACGTGTGGGTGTGTGTCACTTGCATATATGTACATTGTCGCCACCTGTACACGTCAACAAGTGAGTTTGCATGCCTAGCTAGTACCGCGTGTCTACATCATGCATATTTATTTGTTATAAGTTTTCCTTGCTTGTTTCAGGTTCCTCATGTTCGACCACCCTCATTTCATTATGTATCTAGAGAAGGGGCAAAAAGCATTGAGGGGCATGCAGGTGGTACCAGCGCAAGTGCGATAAAGCAAAGGAATATTGTGGGTCATCGACTAATGGAGACAGCCAGAGCGTATGTTGCCAACTTAGGAAGTTCTACGCATGGTCAGGTAAGCTAGCATGCACTTATGTGCGCTGCATGCATATACTTCTATATTTTAATACCTACTGTACATAAGTGTACACTATGTTGCTATGTGTGTGCGTCAACGTTTGCGTCTGGGTCTGTTGTGTCAGCAGCGCCAGCAGCGTTAGCATCGTCAACGTCATCAGGGTCGTCGTTTGTATCTTTGGTCTCCCTGTCAGCATCTACGTATGCGATGATCGATCTCCCTGTCATTATCTGCGTCTTTGTCCATGTCGTCTTTGATATCGACGTGTCCATTCGCTGCTTCCTCTCCGTCCGCTCCTAGGAATGTCACTTTTGCTTCTCTTGCCCTCATCCGCTCGCGTCTTATTATCTCCAACCTGCCCGCTGGCATAGGGAGCAAGCGAGTCATTGCCTTTTGACCAACCTCTTGGTACACACTCTGCACAGATCTGCACTTACTCATTACCCAACCTCTCTGTCGGTTTCCCCTCGCCTCTTTATTGTGTTGCATGTTTTTCTCCAATGATGTGGCGCCTCCAAGCCTTCTCCGCTGAACTGGTCCAGGCCACCGTGTCGAATGATCAAGGGTGGGATGTGGCACTTGAGTATGTGCATGTATATTGTCACATGCTTTGCTGCAGGTGCTGCAATAAATTCTTGCTCGAAGTCGATGGTAAGAATGTGCATCCTTGCTGCCTTGGCTTGCCTATCAGCTAGCAATTCTAGCACTCCAATAGGCTTCAAGAGCTCATTTAGGACATGGCTGAAGTTTGACCATGCGAGCTTAACCTTGCGTCTCATGGCAGCCTGCCGCGGAGCTGCAAACACATGGTCCAAGAGGACGTCGACCTTCTCAAGGAGGATTGAGCACTCCCGCCAATGAATTTAGGCTTGGGTTAGTCCACTTAGGTCAACTTGCTAACACATCCTTTGACAGTTAGCTGACTGCCGTTCTCGATATTAGTGAACTGCCTAGTTATGTACCTAAGTACGATATGCTAGATGAGTAGCCAGATGACACCTTTGGGTGGATGGCGATTCGGGATGATGGGAGATGGCTGTGGATTTGGTTAGTCAAGGTCCTATCGACGTAGTTAACTCCCGGGTAGGGGGTGCCATCGCACTTCCCGTTGAATAGTAAACTTACTCCATGTACATTTGCTAGGTATTTCCCTCGAGTTGGACATTCGAAAACGAGGCCAACTCTCTGTACAGAATTCTGAGAGAACATCTGAATCCAAGGTTGCAAGCCGTTACACGAACTTTTACTGACGTGCGTGGAAATAACTGCAATGACCAACCAGTAGCAATCCAACTTCTGGAGAGCATTTGATACCCTCGAGTAGGCAAATGAGCTTATTGCTCCAACATTTCACTAAGTCTACAATCCCGTTCTCTGATGGAACAAGCCAGCTCAATAAGGGAGGGCCCCTGCAATCCTCCCAGAGCCTGAGCACCACGTCTCAGCACGTCTCCCTCGGGCACACTCCCTCGCGAGAAGCTCACAAGAGTAGTATCTAATAATGATCGCCCTGCCAGCTTGGGAAGACACAATCGACGAACATGTTTTTGTGTCTCCTTTTTTGCGGCTGGGATTTTACTGCTGCAGCAGTGCACAACACCTGCTTCTCCTCACATGGCCTGCCCCAGAGTCGATGTCTTCCCCCTTGTCGCTCTCTGCCCCCCACCCACCCCTCCCACCCCTCAGTGGATGCATGTGATGAAGCACATGCCCTCAGCTCGCCTACTAGGAGCAAAAACATACTGAGCAACATGTTCATTAGAGCAGAATCATCTAGAGAAGCAGAAAAGCTTGATTGCACGTCAGTGAGTTACGTCGGGGCTGAGTGGTGTAGTCAAAGTGGGGTACCCCGATGGCGACGAGCTCCTCCAGGAGCGCATGCAGGTGCTCCACGTGCTGCTCGCCGCACCCACAGAGGCACACTTGTGCGAGTCAGCTTTGCTCTCTCCTACACTCACAGCCCGTGTGAGTTGTCTGATACGGAAGCTTGATGGAAGGCCACAATGAAACACCAAGCTCAGGTAGCAACAGGAGCAGGACGAGGATCAGGAGCAGGAGCAGGAGGAGGAGCAGGAGGAGGAGCAGGAGCAAGAGAAGGAGCAGGAGCAGGAGCAGTACCCATTGAGTGGGGCCGTCCACAGGAGCCACTTCCGGATTGTCGTGCACCTGCAGCCATAGGTGTGGAAAGCAGACACGCACTGACTGAGCCACTGCCCTTGGTGTCAAACTTGGTAGCAGCGAAGCCCAAGAGCAGAGGTGATAGGTGGCCACCTCCATGAAGATGCCGTCCACCCCCACGGCCACGCACGCGCGTGCCACAGCCGGAATTAGGTGGCGCAGGCCGCCGCTCGCCACCGCTCCCCCGTCCACCTGCACCACAGCACGTGCAAGTGGCACTCCAAATCACCATCCATCCATCTCCCCTGCTCTTCCTTGCTCTCCCCCCGCCATCTTCTCCTCTTCACCTTTCTTTGCCTCCACATCCCTGTCTCTAGATTGCTATTTGCTGTGTGCATTAAGAAGATGCGCTTTTTACTGGATTTCAGAGTTTCGCGACTGCTGCTGCAAGTGTGTACCTGCCTGCCGGCTGGCTGCTGAAGAGAGTGGGTGATGTCCGCCACCTGAATCGTACCAATGGGCTAAGTCCACTTCTTACGCAAGCAAAGAAGAAGGAGCACAAAGCCATCAAGAAAAGGGAGGGGTGGGTAGTCTCTCACCACGGGGCAGGCAGCCTCTCTAAGGCACACCAGGTTGCGCGGGTCCACAATGAGGTCATCTGCCCGCCGCCTCTCCCCCACCCAGGCAGTCATACACTGTGCTGCGGAGGGCCCGTCCTGGCAGTACAGCGAAAAGGAGGAGGAGGGGGGGACGCACGGTAGCCAAACATGGTGCCGCGCTCGCACACCATCACGTGGGGGTTGCCCGCCAGCCTCACCTTCTCCGCTGCCTTGGCCATTACCTGACGACCCACCCCCTCCCCCCTCCCTATAAGCTCACTGTCGGTCGAGTAAGCTCACCACAGGCGGCACGACTGAGCGAAGAAGAGAAGGCCGCACGCTACAAACATTGGGAGCGCAAAACTGGCCCTTCTTGATGTGCACCACCCTCCCCGTCTCAGCAGCTGCCGTCAGAAGGTCGGTCTGCCAGCCAGCAACCCCCCCCGTGGCTGGCCTCCCGCCAGCACCGTCATCAGCGCATGCGGCCGTCACAACGCTTGCTTAGTGCAATGTCACAAGCAGAGCGAACCTCTGATTCTCCAACCTGTCACGAGGAGTGAAACGAAAGACGGGGGGTAGGAAGGAGGTGGGGGAGGAAGGGGCAGGGGGAGAAAGAGCTCCTGGCAGACCTGGCGGCAGAGGAAGGCGGGGATCTGGATGACGTCTGCCACGCGCGCCACTGCTGCACACTACCCCCCCCCACCCCTCTCCTCCCATTGACAGTCCAGTCAGTCATCATTTTCGCTGTACTATTGCAGGTCTAGCAGGTGTGCACATGTCTATGATGAAATTTGTACTGCTTGTTTGTGCCGCTGCTACTGCATCTGCCGTTGCCTCTGCCTCAATCTCAGCCGCCGGGCGTACCTGTGATGCCTCGTGCACATCGGTGATAACAGGAATGCCGTATCTGCGCTTCACCACCTCCAGGATCTGCCCCACCCTCACACCACCCCACTCCCTCAGCGTGCCGCTAAATACACACGACAAGTTACTCCAAAGGAGAAGAAGTGAGAACGAGAAAGAAAGGCTACTCTCGCTCAACCAGCCTCCTGATTGTAAGTTCCTCAACAATGTGGGAAAGGGGAGTCACCCGCAGGCCCTCCACGAGGCCGGGGCCGCGGAAGGAACGTGCATCCGTGCGGTTTGCCTTGTCAAAGCTGGCCTTGTACACCAATGTCAGCCCCAGCCTAGCCCCCACCCGTCCTCACCATGGGTGAGACTCGTCTGACACGCTACAAACAGAAGTATAAGTGTGAGCAGCCAGCCAGGGGGGCAACACCATAGCACCACCACTGCACCGCCACAGCTTGACAGGCCTGCTTGCCGATTGCAGGTGGCAGCAGCAGGGCAGCCCTCACTCACTGGTCAGCGACAGCCTTGATGCAGCCGGCCATGTGCAGCGCATGCTCCTCCGACTCGATCACATTTGGCCCCGCAATGAGGAAGAAGGGCTCCGCCGCCTGCATGTTGCGTGTTTGGATGGGGCACAATCATCTCACGCCCACATTCGAGAGATGGCTATGTCATAGGGGAAAGCGAGCTAGAGGACCTTGGATGTAGATCTTGACTTTGCGATTTGCAAAGCAAGAGAGCATAAGGACTTCAGGATGGGTGCCTTTCAGAGCACACAGTGACGCGCATAACTAATTGATAGAGCATGCATTGCAACATAGAGAAGCACCTCACCTTCAGTTGAGCAAATAAAGTGGGCGTGTCAGGCATGATGGTGGATGGAGTCAGTCAGTCAGTTACTCCGGCACTCCACTTCTGCAGGCCAGCTCAGTTGTGAAGGCTGGGTGCAAGCACTCTCTCCCTTCTTTATGTGCAGCACCTGTGGGCGTGACAAGATTATGCACTGCGAGGAGGAGCACTTACATAGTGATATTGATATCGCTCAATATACTTCGGACTTCCTAACTATTTTCAAGTCAAAATTAGGAAAGAGGGAGACATCTGATCCTACTTGACATCTCTTAGGCAGTAATAATGAATATACCTTGACGTGAGGGGTTGTGCGTACAGAAGAGTTTTCATGGGCGTTTTCACTGATATCGACTGCTGGTAACGTGGTACTCCCCCTGCCTGCAGGCTCGAACTCTTTATCTTCGAAATGCGAGTGGTTCTTAGTCTCCTTCTGTCACGAACATTTCGATTATCACTTCGTCACTCATGTCGTACTTTATCGGGGAGGAGAATGCCCACTGTCTATTGACTGCATAACTTAATGTGAGCTGTGCAAGCACATAAGGAGGACGGTGGAGGACTGCTATCAATTTGCTTCTGATGTCACCTGCTCGTTAATACGACGTGCTTTACAATCCGAAGGAGTGGAGACTGCCTTCTCATTTCGTGCCCAAAATCAAGACGAGGTAATAACTCTAGGTTGACATACGGACTGCATATTAAAGCATTTCTTACGAAGTCAAGAAGAAAATTGCACGTGTAGGGGCTATGATTGAGAGCGTTATATTAAGCTGCCCCATGAGAAGCACGGGGGATATTAAACTTACAGCTGGTCAAAACAATTTATGGGGGGAAAGTATCAGTTTGTCTGATGGATTGGGGGGGAAAA